>APFE030728122.1:0-18759 GCA_000404065.3 Pinus taeda
AAGAGACAGATACATTTGACAGAAAGATTTTCATAGGGGCTATTTTTAGCCTAGAGATAGGATTTCCAAAAATTTGGCTAGCCCATTGAGCTGACAAAAGTTGCTGACAAAAGTGCAGGAAAAAACAAATACATCGCTGAATAGGAGCATAAAGTTCTCTCCAAAGAGAGAAACAGTATTCAGAAACTTGTTCAAGAGATTTCAAATTTGCTTCAGCCATAAACTTTAAGCAAAGAGCTGGAAGGAAGAAAAAGACAAAAGTACTAGAGACAGATGCAAAACTAAAAAACAAAAAGATTTGAATTAAAGAGCCTGGTCAGGAAAAGTCCTGGATAGAGAAGATTTCCTCGCCAGTTTTTACCTTCATGTTCCATATACCCGATTCCAAAAGGAGGCCCTCCTTTGATAAAATGTCTGCTCGCTGGTTCTGTGATCTATAAATGTGCTGGATGGAGCACCCTTCCAACTTCCTCCAAAGGAACTTGATTTTGTCCAACCAACCTGCAAGGTGAGGGCTGCTGATATGGTTCTTTCCTGCTACAAAATCAACCATGATTTTTGAATCTCCAAAAATTGACACAAACTGAATGTTAAAGAAAAGGCAGATAGATAAAAGGCCTGCAAGAGCAGTCGCCTCAGCTTTACTATTCATGCCCTTTCCTCTATTCCAGGCAATGAGATATTGATCATTTTCATTCATGATGATGTGAATGCCACAACCACATGAGCCATTTTGAGCAGCACCATCGAAATACGCTTATCATTATTAAAATTCACTAAAACATCGGTTATCCGTAACATAACACATAAAATTAACGGTGTAGTCTCATTATGTTATGAATTGGCTTTGTCGGCTATCTCATGTTCTCATGTTCTCGAGCAACACATTGACTCGTCCCATAAACAACTCAACCATTAAAAATTAATTCCAGAAAAATATCAAATATTAAGTAATTGTGGGTCTTATCTCTCCTCACAATTAATAAATTTGGAAAAGGTATTTAAAGTTGACAGATTTATTAATTGTTATCAGCATTGATAATTTATAATTTTCATTGTGACTTGATTTTGTTATTTTATTTAAAAATAATTGTATTTAAATTTTAGACTTTTAAAAAAAAATAGTTAACTAGTTTTTTTGTTTGTTTGGTGAGGTTATGTGAGACTTGTGATTACTCACACATTTAACTTATGACTTGAGTAATCAGAATGAGGGGCAATTAAGTCATCAAAATCGCCCAGTAATCCTACCAGATCTTGGCCACAAAAACCTTTAGCATGGCTAGATTTTTGCCCACATACTTTTGAATCAATGAAATTTATACCAGAAAATGCTTTAACAACAAAACTCCATAGAAATCAACAATAAACCCTATGGGAGAAAATAGTAAATTATTAATAAAAAATAAATTAGTATTTATTTTTCTATTTTCTTAATTCTTAATCAATACAAATACATCTATCTACATTAGTTTTATAATAATTAACAATTTCAATAAATATAATAACATTCTTGTATTGAAAGAAATTATTAAACTCTATTTTATATTCTTCCACAAAGCTAGATAATTTATGTCAACATCCAAACACCATATTGTTAAGTAACAATACATGGTATATGAATAAATAACATTCAAGTTGTATTATTAAGTGGCATTACATACATTAAAATATTGATTTATACATACAAGTTTTATTGAGCTATGTAGGGAATTGGTAGAGGCCATAAAAGGGCCTTCTTATGTTGTTGGGAGGTAAACCAAGTACCCTATACCTTGCTTTATCCCAAACAATGAACATAGCAACAACTTCCCCAAAACCTATCCCAATTCCCATCCCTAATGCTATCAAAGACATCTTCTCATTTACATGGCTTAACCATCCTCTCTTGATATTACTTTGACTGCCACTGTCTCCACTGGTTGTCTTCATATATTTTTTTATTGCATCCTGGAAGAGGATATCCACATAAGCACTTATTCCTTTGAAATGAAGACTCATTAAAGGTGTAAAATTGTGTCCCTCCTAGAATTGGTCCACATAGGTTATTAGATGAAACATCTAGATAAGCCAACATTGATAATTGAGAGAGCTCTTAAGGAATTTCTCCATCCAAATTATTTTTTGACAAGTTCAACTGCTCCAAAGTAGGTATCTCCCTAAAAGGTGCTGGTATTTTTCCTTCCAATTGGTTCCCAGAGAAATTTAGTAATCCCAAGCTTCTCATGTTGCCCATGCTTTTGGGGATTTCTCTTGAAATATTATTCCTAAACAAATCAAATATAACATTTGTAATCAAGATATATGACAGATTATACTCAATCCCTTTTATGTATTCTTTGGTTTGGAAATAAAGCTCAAAGAAATAAAATTGAGGTATTGCAAACCCTTGCAGTCTTTCAAGATCATATGGTATGCTTCCATTAAAATCATTGTCTGATAAATCCAACAAAAATAAGTTGGTAAAATTTGTGATCCATTGGGGAATAATACATTGAAAATTATTATCACTAAGACTTAAAAATCCCAATTTACTCAAATTTGCCAGGGTTGAAGGAAGCTCGCCTCTAAATCCACAATTATTTAAATCCAATATTATAAGCTGGGTGCAATTTTCAAATGATGAGGTTAGAGTCCCAGAAGTTTTTTTAGAATGAGCGGAGAAAATATTTAAAGAAGTGGAGATATAGATGCAGATACTAGGAAGAGGTCCCTCCAAATTGTTTTCTGATAAATATAATGCATTAAGCGAAACCAAATTATTAATATTATTAGGAATCTTCCTAGTGAAATTGTTTGAATTTAAATATAATTCATTCAAAGAATGAAGGTCTCCTATAGCTCTGGGAATTGTCCCTTCGAGATTGTTGTTTGAGAATTTTAAGTATATAAGCTTCTTTAAATTGACAAGGGTTTTAGGAATGTGACCTATGAGTTTATTTTGACACAGATCTAGGTATGAAAGATTAGTCAAATTGAAAATTGTTTTAAATATATTACTACTCACATTATTGTCAAAGATATTTAATTCTGTCAATTGAGATAAAGCGGCAATGTTTTCATTTAAGTGACTGATGTTGTTTTTAATAAGATCTAAGTACTCTAACTTAACCAAATTGGAAATACCTTCCGGTATGGTAGTGAGTTTGTTACCAGAGAAATCTAAGTCAGTCAACCAGGTCAAATTGCTAATGCCCTTAGGTATGTGAGTGAGCCCACATTAATAAAGTTGTAAGGTAGTTAATTTGGTCAATTTAGCAATGTAATTAGGTATCCTCCCTGTGAGGTTAAAACTAAGAGACAGAGTGGAGACGGGAAGTCTAAATATTTCAGAGGGAATAGAACCTGAAATACTATGACCATAAATGGATAGATCTGAAAGTTGTGTCAAATTACCCAATTCACATGGAATTCTGCCTAACAAGCTGTTGTCGTCTAGATACAGGGGCTCTAGCTTCTGTAGCAGGCCCAACTCCACCAGAATAGGACTGCGGAGTGTATTGGAGCTGAGGTCAAGGTACGCTAGTTTCTATAGCAGGCCCAACTAGATTGGAATAGGAGCATTGAGCGTATTGCTGCTGAAGCCAAGGTACTCTACTTTGTGTAGCAGGCCCAACTCCATTGGAATAGAACCATTGATCGAATTGGCGCTGAGGTCAAAGTACTTTAGCTTCTGGAGCAGGCCCAACTCGACAGGAATAGGACCGCTGAGCATATTGAGGCCGAGGTACAGGTGCTCTAGCTTCTGTAGCATGCCCAACTCAACTGGAATAGAATCGTTGAGTATATTGTTGGTGAGGTCCAGTGTTTGTAGTCCTTTAAGGTGGCCAAACTCATCCGGAATTCCTCCACTAAAAGCATTAACAGAAAGAATCAATGTGTTCAATAATGAGAGATTGTCGATAGATGAGGAAAGTTTACCTCGCAATGCTCCATCAGATGGAGAGAGGTTAAATGCCACCACTCTTTTGGTGTTTTCTCTTCAGCGAATACCGAACCGTGAGCACATGTTATCAGAGTTTTATGCCATCCAGTTGGATAGCAAACCGCCGGGATCGTGTGTGATAGCATTTCTGAATGACAAGAGAGCATGGAGGTCACTTTTATGGCGGGCGTCCATTGAAGATACATTGAATTCACGTTCCTCCCCCAATATGCGTTCAGAATTAGAATTCCTCTGCCTCGGTAGACGACTCTGAAGAAATTGGGCATCATGATTTGCATGCAAAAAAATTGGTGAATAACTCCATTCAAAATTATTGGTGTGGGTAATACATCCGTACACGGCGGCTGTAATGAAGAAATTGGGCATCTCATGCAAAGAAATTGATGAATAACTCCATTCAAAACTATTGGTGTGGGTAATCCATCCGTACACAGTGGCAGTAATGAAGAAGTTGGGCATCGCATGCAAATAAATTGGTGAATAACTCCATTCAAAATTATTGGTGTGGGTAATCCATCCGTACACGGCAGCGGTAATGAAGAAATTGGGCATCGCATGCAAAGAAATTGGTGAATAACTCCATTCAAAATTATTGGTGTGGGTAATCCATCCGTACACGGCGGCTGTAATGAAGAAATTGGGCATCACATGCAAAGAAATGGAGTAGTCTAACAAGGCGGAGGAATTGTCTGGTTTCCGCCGCCGCCTGGAAAAACGTCCGGCTCCGGCCATCGGCAATTCCTCCTCCATCTGCCACCCTTCACTAGCTCTGCCACTGTTCCACATCAATTGCTGATGGAGTCTCGTCTGATAGATTTTCGGAGTTTGCCAGATTCTATGATCCTTTCCTTTTGAATTTGGACCAAACTGCGGGTTCTGCAGCTCCCCTCACCAACTCGACTCCCGTAGAAACTCCATCCTGGCTCTGTAGCTCCCCTCACCAGCTAGACTCCCACAGAAACTCCATCCCCCCTCTGCAGCTCACCAATTGCCTCCGTGCAGAAACTCCATCCCGCGCTCTACAACTCACCACCATTGACTCGTCACCAGGCGACAAACAGGTAGTAAACCAAGCTCCCCATCACTAGGAGACAGACAGAGGCAGGTTCAATCATCTGGTTCATTTTTCTGCTCTTTTTCATTGTGTGCATGTATGATTGAGGAACAAGGTCTTACTCTTTTGCTTAATTCCTAGTGGATTGTTGTTGCTGTCTCAGCTTCACGACTTCCATCATTAAAACAATGTTGTCCCTTCTAAGCCCTTCAATTTCTCCTAGCATATTGTCCAACCTCAACGCAGGCTCCCATGCCCTGTTGGTGATGATGATGAACATTATCACACTGAGGTACCAAATTGTTCGACATAACAGCGTTGCAATAAAATCACTGAACCCCAGAAGCTAAAAACTAATTCAATAATTAATTGTGTGGAGAGGTTCGTAGGCAAATGATCCACTAGGGGTCTAAAACTAACATTTAGAATTAGGTAACTTGATGATTTACAACGCTCTCCCTTCAAGCAAGATCTAAAGCCATGTCAATTGATCTGGTTTGTTGATTCGAAAAATCTTATCATCTGCGTGTTTTATTATATATAACCTGTCGTTTCCATGGGTCAAGGAAAATCCATCGCGCTATCGAACTATCAATTTTATGTAAGCAAGTCAATGAGGCAGGATATGCAAACATTGGGGACGGGGAGAAGGCACTTGGTTATTTTGTCTGAATGTTGAGGGAAGGGTTGAGGTCGGACCGGATCAGTTTTGAAAATATTCTAAATTGCATGGTTTCTTTTATCAAATCCAAAAACTATTGAGGAGGATAATGCCCTACTTGATGGATACGATTAAAAGTAGAAAAAATATTATACCAAAATATTTGAGCAAGTCTTTTGTTTCCTATGCAGTGGCTGTAGCTTTATTTCCTAATAGGAAGGCTTCTTTTCATAGTTGTCACCTTCACATAGGTGTGACCAAACATGGTTTATCAAATATCTAGTGATTATTGTAGTTTGATTTATTGCCACTACCTGGAAAACTATATTATTAGAAAATTTTTACTGCAGACCTAGAGCACAACACATTATTTTTTATAACTAAGTAATGCGAATACATGCCTAACAATCATTTGCAGTTGAGCATTCCTAGGCAAAAGTAATAGCTTTACAAACACTATTGAGGTTTGTTTTAGGGTGGTATCCCAATTCAAACATGTTCCAAGAAGGATCAATAGGATGAACATGACCATTAAATGCAATCAATGTTTGTGGTAGAGTCCCTAAATGCTAGAGAGTTAGATTGGAATTTAGATTCTAAAAAAGTACCATGTGCATGCTTAGCGAATTGTCAACTTGTAGATTTGGATATAAAATACCAATATATTATGAAAAAATACCATGTGCATGCTTAGCGAACTATTAACTTGTAGATGTAGATATAAGATACCCATGGTAATCCAAAATTTTTAAGTTAAGCTTGACCAAATATTTGTACAAACAAGGATAGTGTTCGACTTACGTCTTAAGCCAACAATGATTACTTTCATCGATGTTTGTCTTTCTCCAAGCGTGCAAATCCATGATGTTCAATCCATATGCCCATTTACTTTACTCTAGATTAATATTATTTGATATAAGGGTATGAGAGAAATTTAGATAAGTTTCTTATGTAATATAATTAAACCATTTGGTCATCATAAATCATAAATTTAAAATGTAGACTTAAACTTGCAAATAGAATTGAACAAATTGGAATGTAATATAATCCATGGCACATAATCACAAGTTACGAACACTTATATTTGTAGGACGTATCTACTAACTAATTGTGAGAAAGGGACACTCCACCCAACCATAGGCTCCTTGTTGCACCAACTCTCATTGTAATAGAGGTCGTCCTTTAAGCTAAAATTATAAATCCATCAATTTGATTTAACTATGGTTGAGTTAAACTTTCTTCATATAGTCCAATTCCTCTATTCATAATCATTTCTCAACCTATAACAACCCCAATCCACAACATTCTTTCCTGTCTACTTGTAATCCAAGGAATGGGATCAGTTTCACCAATCAACAATCCATTAGGCTAATGCACTTTCTTTTAGGGCTCGAACATATGATGGCCAACAATTTTCACAGTTGCAATTCCAAACATTTTGAATTGTAGATAACTTTCACAATGATATCAATTTTCACTACAGGTAGTCTTTATTACATTCATAAATATTGCACTATAACTCAACATAATTTCTACATCGATTATATGGTTGGTTATATAGTGAGTTTGTTGTGTCCTTAAGTGGATATACTCTATATACTATCTACTTTCACCTTAGGCTATAAAAAACTAGATTCCTTATCCAAACAATTTTCCCAACTTAAAATTTCTTTTTAAATAAAATAATTCAAATTTATAATTTAAATATTCAATTAAATAGCATAACATATACTCTTTCCTATGCTACAGAGTTAAGGCGTTTCTTTTGTAACTTGTTGTGCAATTGCTAGAATTAATATTATTTGATTTAATAACTTTGGATTAATAATTTGAGGAAAGGGTTGTATCTAGATGGATTTAATCCCTTTCTAGGAATAATAGATTTGTGGTTAGATGGATCTAGGCTCGTTTAAAAACTCTATTAATTAATATTTATCACATCTTCAAAATATATTAAAATAATAACATTCATAAAATAGAAAATCATTTCTTTGATAAGAATAATACATATTTATGTAAACCACCAAATTCCGAGTCCTAATCTGGTGTGCCAAACCAACAAACAATGTAAACATTCATAACTCATAAATTTTATATAGGTCATTGCTTATACACATCAATTAAGAAAGTTTCATATAACGTTTTTTTAATTAATCAATTTAATTAAAATGATGAAAAGAAGATAACTATTTTTAAGATAAATCTCAATATTTTATTTGTGACTATTAAAATATTTTAGAGTATTCCAATAAAATTTCAAATCTCTATCACCCACCTACTTATTATTGATAATTAAATTAAAATTTTCGATGCTTTATTCTAAAATAAAAAAAAATGTCATAAAATCTCCACTTATTCTCTAAAATATGTGAATGGATGTTCACTAAACTACCCATTACAATAAGTATTCTAAAAAACAACGTGATTTCTTTTCAAATTGAGATATCATAAAATAGTAAAATTAGATCTTGAAAAAAAATACGAATTCCCTCCCCTATCACTTAAATTCTCCAATATTACATAATCAAAAACTTTATATCAAATCATTTGCATAATTGTAACGACTCCACCTAAAAAAAATTCTAATATACAGTCACATTAAAAGAAATTACTGTAATTAACAACTCGTCTACAGTGGGCTTTTAGATATATACGCAGGTCAGGCATTTACGTTTAATACTGCTGTTCCAATGTCATTAATACCGGCTTAATGTCAGAGGGTTTGATTTTATGGTTGCATACCACGTGGCTTAATTTCCAATACCGATTTGTGTTTTCCTTGTCGCTGTCATCACATGGCATGACATGTCTGATAAGGTTGATATTAATTCTTCCTGCCCATCCTGTACGTGACTCGGTCAGGCCATCCGTCCTCACCTGCTCCACTTGGATACCCCGCCTCATCAACGGAGCAGCTCGTTCCTCGCGATCCGACGGTGGAGGTCTTCTCAGGCTTCCCTCTTCTCCGCATTGCTATGGGATTGACTTCATTCGCTATGCCGCTCCCCAGCGGAGCCTGATCGGATAAGGGCTTTCCTTCAGTAGCTTAGAACATATGGGTGCTCAGTTCAACGCTGATGAAGTCTTTACCGTTTCTACATTAGAGTTCGGCAGTGGATAGTTATCTACAGGTAATTAGTTTGTTTCTTTTTTGTAACAGGTTATTCTTTTCTTTCTTAACATTCTTAGCTGTATGCAGGTTGTTTGGTTGCAGAAATGTGGCTCTCAGCCTTACCCAGTGGGAAGGCGCTTCTTCAACGTGCGTCTTCATCCAAATCCGGGTAAGATCATACTCCGGTTGGGTGTTCTTTGGCTGAAAGTGGAAGACTTAGAGCGTAGGTTTGGCCTCAGCTTTCTGCTATTATTATGGTGTCCACTAGTTTGACGGAATTTTGGTCTTTTAAATGTTGGTACTATGAGGCTACGACCTCGCTTCTATCTCAGAGTTTGCTACTATTCTCATCTTGTATCATTTGATGGTTTCATTGATAAATGTTTAATAGTCTGCCATTGTATTGAATGTTCTGGCACACGACTGAAATAACACTTGCTTGCTTAGAGATTTGATTCCGTTATTAATATATTTATGATTCTGGGTTGGGCCTTCTTTGGTCTTCCAAGAGAATTATGTGATGGAATATTTATTTGGTTGTGTTTCCGCAAACTCGATAATATGGTTTTGGACCCGCGTGTTTTCTGTTACCATCTATTTAATTTTAATATATCAGAAACAAGGTTCTATGGTGACCGCCATTTAGGGTCTTAGTCCTTCCACTTAACGTCTGGAGGAATTTGTTAATTTATTACCAGGGTTAGGCTTATATCACTCTTCGGAAGCTAATTCCATTGTAAATGGCCGTCCTCGATACGCCGAATTATGAAGAGTTATCAGCAGAGGGTTTCATCCCTCAGCAATCTTCTGGTTCGACATGTAGAGTTCCGAAGAGGTTTATCAGTCTCTGAAAAATCCGAGTCCCTTCAGGGTTCGAACCCCTGAGCCTTATGTATGACATATGCTCGTTGACGGCTACTCCTTAGTTACATTCTTTTGCACTTAATTTGTTTCTTTTTTTATATGCATGCAAATCTGTTGTTTATTTTCAACTCTTTTTCAGAATGCACGAAATATTTCTTTGGGTTACAGTGGGTTTATTATTTAGAAATTCCAGAACAGGGTACTGTCATTCTTTAGCATTCAACCGTCTTCTTTTCTTCGATTCTTGTATGGTTTAGCCAGGCGGTCATGAACACGCTCTGTCACTGTAGTCCTATTTAATTTAGCATTTTACAGAACTACTTTTAACTTTCTTAATACTGAGAATATTTGTCATTCTACCTGTTCCTAAACAGAGCTGTAACAACATTTCTATATATAGATTGTCTGTCAGACTAAACTGTAAAATTAATTATATTATTTTTTCCCAACTATATATATATATATAATGCCTCTTACACACCTTTATATACAATGCGGTTGTGATAAAGGAAGAGCCGTGTGCATAGAAGTCACGTTGAGCATGGAGAATGAGTGGTATGAAATGGTTGAATAGCAACTCCACTGAAATTGATTTGTGTTACCCCCACGGCGGCCGTTGGTCTTCGAAAACAAATTAAAGATCCATCCAAAGCACGTGAGTTGCGTGTTCTTGTTGATGTACACGACGGTTGTAATGAAGAAGCCGTGTAAGTCACGATGAGGATGGAGACGGAGCGGGCATCGCATGGAAAGAAATTGCGATGCCATCCATTCAATCCATTCAACCTACAACCTTAGGATGAAAGGAAATATTTCCCATCCTAAACTCTTGATTCAAGCTAGTTTTTCACCCATTCAAAGTATGGACATGGTTAGGTATCTAATGTATATGAAGAAGCTTTTCAACATGGATGCCACGAGGTTCTCCAAAACTTCTTCTAAATCTATTCTTCTAAATCTAGCTAGAACCCCTACATCTTTGTCAAGCCAGGGTGGCATAAGGATGCGTGGATTCAAAGTATGGCCATGGTTAAGTATATAATGTATAAGAAGAAGCTTTACAACATGGATGCCATGAGGTTCCCCAAAACTTCTTCTAGCTCTAAGCTAGAACCCCTACCTCTTGGTCAAGCCGAGATGGCATAAGGATGCGTGGTCTTGGCTTGAACATTGGGGGATAAAGGAGGATATCTTCTTGGAGAATAAAGATAATATAAAAATACTATTCTTCCAAATTTAAAGATAAGTTGTGGGATGATAAGGAGCTAGAGGGGAAAATGAAGCTAAGGTATTATAAGGAGGTGATCAACCTCACTCTTTCTAACTAAATGTATCCTTTTGCCTTGACGAGTGCTAATAAGAAAATGAACATTGTAAAAATAATAACTAATTCTCATGAGCTCCCAAGTGAACTCGGAGTTGCTCTATTATTAACACCTTCGGATGAAAGAGGTTGTCACTCTTACAATACTAAGAGAGTTCAAGATGAAAAACATTTTTTTTTCATTTCCAACACATTTTACAACTTTATTGACTTGTTAAGTTAACAAAACTATAGTGACCTAGGAATGCTTCTTTCCCTTTTTTTTATCATAGAAATAAAATATCAAAGAGTCTCAATTAATCTTTTATTTTCTTAAAGTTCAATAGACCACATTGATCTTAGTGGATGTTAACATCATTATCATGAATTAATTATCTCATAATAATTTTGAGGAGATTTAAAATGTTACAATAATATTTACAAAATTAAAATAATAACTAAAAACAATTAAATCTATATAAAATAAATATTAATAAATTAATTTATTACAAATTTATACTTAATTAATAATATTATAGATTAATTTATTAAGTTTTACTTTTATTTAGCAATATGATTTAATTTATTTATTTTTAAGTCATTTTAATTGATTTGAATTGTATCCATGAAGAGTTATTAGAGAACCATGACTATCAGATTGGGATAGATTTCAAAGAATTAAGAGCAACGATCAGAAACACCTCTAAACAGTGGCTGTTAGCGGCCAGCGTGGAACGACAAGGATTTCGGTCAAAGCGCGCTGACTAAGGCCCATGGAGACTGCAGAGGTTGCGAAACTAGCCCTTGGGAAGTCCGGATCAGGAAAAAGAGGCAGTTTTTGATGCGCGATTAGCAGAACTCCTTAGGGAGTCCTAGAGCGCTTGGTCGCATGAGAGCTCGGAAAATCGTGAGGAAAAAGGCTAAAGGCAAAGGCGGGACCCGCGCTCCAAAAACCGACATTATTTATCGGGGGCACTTTTGGGCAGTAAGCAAATTTAGCGAAAGAGGAGCAATTCCACTCAACGACCGACGCGTGGCAGGTGGAGGAGAGAGAAAACCACAACCCATCTCGCGCTAATCGTCGAGCAAGTCAATCGCCCGAAATGTGTGAATGACGTCGGATCTGGAGGACCCCAGATCTAACAGTTGAGAATGCGCCCGATGGGGAGATTAAATTTAACAGGGGATTAAGCTGCGGCATAAAGAATTTTGAAGTCCGATTTGATCGCCAAGGTGGCAGATGACTCATTCCACGATGTAACAGAAAAACTGAACCGATGAAGCGAGCTAGCACAGTTGTGGGAGGACAAGTGACCATTCCTTGTGAGCCTGATGTTGGCGCCGAGACAGGGAACTCCAGGCGAAGCTGTAGCAGGTGATCTGACGGAGGTGGAAGGGGAATCGAATATCCATGAGACTGAATGGCTTTAAAACCATGAACAGACAAGGCAGAAGACATTGAACACGAACAGGAAGAACCGAAGACAGAAGAGAGAGAAGAGAAGAAACAGGGAAGCAACAAGCAGCAAGAAGACATAGGTTCGAGTTTAACAAAGACAGCGTCGAGCACCAGCGAGCTTGAGAGATTTGAGCCATCCCTGAGAGGATCTATTAGGACTGAGCACCACATTGGGCTCCTTCCGTTAAAGATCAGAGAGGTCAAAGAGTTGGTAAGGAAAAGAGTTTGTACACTCTAGTGGCTTGGGGAATCCAAGAACCACCTTGCCAAGCAAATTCTGTTTCATGAGAAACATATTGAGGTCCTTCATTGTAATTCTCTGCTTAAGACAATAAAATCAGGCCATCATTGAGAGCTAGACCGGAGATGTAGCCCTGGAGGATAGGGTGAACTCCTTATTAATTTCTTGTGTCCTTGTATTTGCTTACTGTATTTCTATGCTGTTTTCCATTTGAAGTGTTTGTATATTTGCACTTTGATCGATCCGTTACCTAAATAACATAGACACACACCAATCCGTGACTTTGTAATACCTTCATTCAAATAAATCTTTAACTGAGATCACTCATAGGGTGATTTTCAGATCAAGTGGTATTAGAGCTTTAGGCTGTAAGGTTAGACAAGCTTGTGTTGGCTTAGCTGTGGAATGCTCACTAGATCAAAGCTCAAATTAGGAGAAGGAGAGTTGGTCGAAACTAATCCTCAAATTGGGAGAGTTTATCTTCGGAAGACAATGTGAGAGGAAGGTTCTGTGGGGCTAGACCCTCAATTCATATAAAGTTTCCTAGCCATAAAGTCCATGGTAGAAGAAATGTATAGGGACTTTAGAAAGCATAAGGATGAAGATTCATCAGGTTCTAAGCAAGACAAAGAAAAAGATGAGTCTCACTTCCATGACCGCTCAAAAGGAAAAGGGAAAGAGGAAAACTTTCTCACACCTCCTAATAGCCCTGTGCATAACAAGAAAGCATCTTTGATCAAAGTAGATGTTAAATTTGATTTGCTTATATATATATATATGATGGAGAGTTAAACTCTGAAAAGTTGGACAATTGGATTAGACAAATTGATGTTTATTGCAGAGTACAAAACATCAACTAAGACAAGAGTAAGATTCAATTGGCAAGCCTATGCCTAGGAGGCACTGCTTTGGTTTGGTGGGAAGGTAGAACACAAGCTGGCATGAAAAAACATGGTAAGACTATCTCTGTCTGGAGTGAATTTGTTTTTGCAATCAAAAAGCAGTTCTATCCATTGGCCTACCTGCAACAAGCCATGATGAGTTGGCAAACTCTTCGGTAGTTGAAATGGCAAAGTGTGCAAGGGTAAACTCAAGAATTTAGAAAGAGAGCATTGATTCTAGGGATCTCATTAGACCCACTAGAGACTCTTTTGATGTACATTGGTGGTCTACACAGCTACATGAGGCATACCATTCTCATGTTTAATCCTACTAGTATAGATGAGGTATCTGTACAAGCTACTCATCTATAAGCTAGAGGAAAGAATGGAAATCCAGAAGTTGAGGGACCATCCCAACCCACTGCAAGCAAGAGCAAGGAGAAAAGAAAGCAGAAGTGGAAAGCAAGGAAGGTTAACACTGTGCAGAAAAGCAAAGCTTCGTGCATTCATTGTAAAAAGGATGGGCATGTTGATGAGCATTGTTGGATTTCACATCCAGAGCTGAGACATAAGAAGTTCGAGGGCAAGAAGAAGAAGACTGTTGCAGCTATTTAGAAAGATTCGGGGTCAGACTCGAGAGATGAAACCACCATTGCAGCCATAGGTATAGGAGGTAAGAAATCTGAAGCATTTACTAGTAATTCTGCTCAATCTATTATTGATGAAGAACATGAGAGAAAAAGACATGGGCTTTTCCATATTCGAGTTGCTTTCTAAATATCAAAAGATTGATACTTTGTTTGATAGTGGTTCACAAGTAAATCTACTTTCTGAAGTAGTTGTAAAGAAATTGGGATTAGTAATTACACCTCACAAGAAACCATACCCATTAGGATGGTTGAATGATAAAGCACAACTACAAGTGACTAGGCAGTGCAAACTCAAGTTTTCTTTTGGGTTAGCATTTGTAGATGAGGTTGAGTTGGACATAGTTCCTTTTTATATGTGGAATTGTTTTAGGAAGTCTTTACTTGTATGATAGAAAAGCTATTTTTATAGAGTTGAGAACAAGTATCTACTTGTTAAAGATGGAATCGAATACTTTGTAAGAACTCATAAGTTCAAGAATAATTATACTCTCATAAACTCAGGGCAGATGAAAAGAATGATAAATTCATGCAAACAATTATTACTGTTGGTTGTAATGGAAAAGAAACTTGATAAAACCAATGTATTTGAGGGTTGTATTGCTAAACAACAAGTTGATATAGAAAGGTTGTTTCAGAGTATGATGTCTTGTTTCAAGAACCTAAAGGTTTGCCACACAAAAAGGAAATAGTACATGATATTATTTTGCAGCAAGATGCTCCATTACCTAATATTAGAATGTATAGGTTGTCTGCTTTAGAGAATGTTGAAATCAAGAAGCAGGTGCAGGAGTTGCTTGAGAAGCGGTTCATCAGGCTTAGCACATCACCATGTGGGTCACCAATCGTTTTGGTGAGAGAAAGATGGCTCGTGGAGAATGTGCATTGACTACTGAGCATTGAATAAGATAACTATAAAAAATCGTTATCCTCTTCCTCGCATAGATGATCTTTTAGATCAATTAAAAGACGACGTTTATTTCACCAAGTTGGACTTGCATAGGGGATACCTTCAGGTCAGAGTTGCAAAGCAAGATGCATGGAAGATTGCTTTCAAAACAAAGCAAGGATTGTATGAGTGGCTCGTTATGCCTTTTGACTTAACTAATTCTCCTGCAACTTTCATGAGATTAATGAATGATGTACTCAAACCCTTTCTTGATTATTTTGTTATTGTGTATCTAGATGACATTCTGATTTTTAGTAAAATGTGGGAAGAACACTTGAAGCATGTTAAGCAGACATTAGATGTTTTGAAAAGAGAAAAACTTCATGTTAAACTCTCAAAATGTGAATTTGGCAAAACATTTCTAAATTATTTGGGTCATATAGTGGGGGGGGGTGGTGAATTGAAAATAAATCCCTTTAAAGTGGCAATCATTGTAAACTGACCTAAACCCAAGTTTGCTACAAAAGTGAGAAGCTTCTTACGAGCAACACAATATTGGAGGAAGTTCATTTCACACTTTTCCTTAATTGCAGCTCCCTTACATGCTTTAACAAGATTGAATAAGGTGTTTCAGTGGGGAGGCAAACATTAGAAAGCCTTTGACACCTTGAAAGAAAAGATTAGTACATCACTTGTAGTAGCATTGCCTGATCTGCAAAGACCATTTGAGATCCAAACAGAGGCTAGTGACTATGCCATGGAAGCAGTGTTGACACAACACGGTAAACACATATGTTATCATTTTGATACTTTTAATCCTACAGTGGTTAACTATCTTATATATGATAAAGAATTGTATGGATTAGTTCAGAGTGTGAAAAGGTGGAAACATTACTTATGGGCAAATAGACAGTAATACATACTGATCATTAACCACTTCAATATCTACACTCCCAAACTAAGTTGCAGCAATGAAGACACTACAGATGGATGGGTTTTCTACAACAATTTCATTTAGTCATCAGTATAAAAAGGGCATACAAGACAGTTGCAGACATGTTATCTAGACCCATTATAAATGCATCTACTATACTTGTAGCAAATATTGCAGCAAATGTCCTTAAGCTTTGGGATGAACACTTGTGTTATGTGCAACATGTTTACAACAGAGCAAAACATTTTTCCACACATAGATCTTCTTTTGAGACCTGTTTTGGTTTCACACCAAGGTCTCCTTTGGATTTTGTCTTTGGTAAAGATACCATAGTTGATGGACACATTGATATGAACAAGGCAACTATGTTCATTAAACAAATCCAAGAGATCCACCAGGCAGTATAGGAACAACTGGAAAAGAGCCAAGCCAAATACAAGGCTAGGCATGACAAGCATTGGATGGAACATAGTTTCCAAGTTGGTGACCAGGTCTGGCTGTATATCAGCAAGGACAGAATGCAAGGTGAAGTTAAAATGCTAAAGCCTATCAGGTATGGACCCTTTAAAATACTTGAGAAGATTGCTGAAAATGCTTTTTGCCTTGATCTACCAGCGTACATGCACATCTATTTAGTTGTAAATGCGGACTACTTGAGATTGTTTGAACCTTCAATTATTGAGGATCCCAAAGAGCAGAGTCAATTGCCTTCTATTGATGACTTGCTAACTGAATATCTTAATGAATTGCAGAAAGACTATGTTGGACAGGAAGGTGAGGACAACGTGCAAAGGAGATGTTGAGTACCTCGGAATTGGGCTCAAATGTTTAAAGCCGAATAGTGAAAAATGGATTGAGATTGGACAAGTGAGACAATAGTACCCTCACTTAGTCGATACTTGAAAACCAACTTTTGGTGGTCCAAAAGTTTTTTTTGTGGGAAGGTCGTGATCTGAATTGGATCCATGAAGAGTTATCAGAGAATCATGACTGTATCAGATCGGGAGAGACTTTAAAAAATTAAGAGCAGCGATCAGAAACCTCTAAATTGTCGCAGTTAGCAACCAGCGTGGAATGATGAGGAACTCGATCAAAGTGTGCTGATCGAGGCCCATGGAGATTGCGCAGGAGACGAAACTAGCCCTTGGGAAGCTTGGATCGGGAAAAGGAGGCACTTTTTGATGCAGTTAGCGCTAATCGCGCATCGCTGGGCAAAACCCTTCAAAAAGGAGAGGCCCCGAGCGCTCAATCGCATGAGAGCTCGAAAAACCGTGACGAAAAGGGCTAAAGGCAATGGTGGGATCCACGCTCCAAAAATCGATTGTATTTATCGGGGGCACCCTTGGGCGGTAAGCAGATTTGGTGAAAACGGAGCGGTTCCAGTCAACGCCCGATGCATGGCAAGCGGAGGAGAGAGAAAATCGCCTCCCATCGCGCGTTAAAAGTCAAGCAAGTCAGCCGTGCTAAATGCGCGAATGGTGTCAGATTTGGAGGCCCCAGATCTAAAAGCTGAGAACGCACCTGATGGGGAGGGGAGAATGGATTTAACAGGGGATTAAGCCGTGGCATAAAGAATTTTGAAGTTCAAAACGAAGCAAGTTGGCGCAATTGCAGGAGGACAAGTGGCCACTTCCTGTGACCCTGATGTTGGTGCCGAGACAGGGAACTCCAAGCGAAGCTGTAGCAGGCAATCCAATGGAGGTGGAAGGGGAATCGAACAACCATGAGACTGAATGGTTTTAAAGCCATGAACAGACAAGGCAGAAGACACCGAACACGGAGAGGAAGAACCGAATACAGAAGACAAAAGAGAAGAAATAGTGAAGCAACAAGCAACAAGAAGACAGAGGGCCGAGTTGACCAAAGGCAGCGTCGAGCACCAGAGAGCTTGAGAGATTCGAGCCATCCCTGAGAGGATTTGTCAGGACTGAGCACCACATTGGGCTCCTTCCACTAAAGATCAAAGAGGTCAAAGAGCTGGTAAGGAAAAAAGTCTGTGCACTCTAGGTTCTTGGGGAATCCAAGAACCACCCTGCCAAGCAAATTCTGTTTCAGGAGACTCATATTGAGCTCCTTCATTGCAATTCTTTGTTTAAGACAATAAAATCAGGCCACCACTGAGAGTTGGACTGGAGATGTAGCCTTAAGAGGATAGGGTGAACTCCTTATTAATTTCTTGTGTCCTTGTATTTGCTTACTATATTTCTATGTTGTTTTCCATTTCAAGTGTTTTTGTATTTGCAATTTGATCGATCCATTGCCTAAATAACATAGACACACACTAGCACATGAGACTATAATACCTTCATTCAAATGAATCTTTAACAGATCACTCATAGGGTGATTTTAAGATCATTAATAGAGAAAAAAATGATGATGGTACTTACCTTCACCAAAATTTCCTTCAAAATTATTGAGTAACTCAATTCAAAATTGTTTGTGTTTTATCAATTCAACCCTGTATAGCGTTATCTTCACGATGGTTGTTGGTTTTCATGGCACTGGGAAGGAAAAAAACGTGTCTTTATCAGTAGAGGTTTACGAGAAAATGTAAGGGCCACTAGAGTAGAGAAAAAATGTAGTGGAGTTTATATCTCAAAACAAATTATATCATGTGTGGATGGATATTATATTTATGGTATTATATATTTAATTTGGTTTTGATTGTTTATTAGTTTGTTTTTATCAAAAATTCATGTTATTTATTTATGGTGCATAATTCAATTATTTTATTTATTATTATTATTTAAGTTTATTTATTTAGAAGA
>APFE030728122.1:22493-61915 GCA_000404065.3 Pinus taeda
TAAATTATACAATTTATTTCCCAATCATTTGTGTCTTATTTTTATTATTTAATTCTTGATGTACACTTTAAATTCTATCGTACATATTAAGAAAACATTATAGAAAAGTTAGCATTTAAAATTTTTAATAAATTTTAAATTATTTTTTCCAAAATTTCGATTAGTTAATGTTTAGTTTATATAATTCATATATTAAAATCTATGTGAAAAATATTAGACAAAGTTTAATTTATAAATAAAAACATATATGTTCTTTCTACTATAAAAGGTTTATAATATTTATGTGACCAAAGTGATGGAAAGTCCAGAAGAAAGTTTTTATGTAAAAATGAAATCAATTTAATATTTTATATATGGACATAGTGAAAAATGATAAAAATGAAAGTTTGATTTAATAAAAAAGAGTTATTTGTTTCCATAACGATTTTCATGTGATTATTTTTAGGCGTTTTTTAATGTGAAGATGAAATCAATTTTATATTTATATATAGATCGTAGTGAAAATGTAAAAAAAGAAATTGATTTAATTAAAAGAAAGAAGTTAGTTATTTCTAGAGGAATTTTCATGTTAGATTTTAGATTTTTGTAATTTATATTGATAATGAGATTGCTTTTATAATAATTATATTATTGAGATTTGGTTGACTTTTCTAACATTTATGTGAGATGTTAGCTTTAGGGATTCTGACCCAAGTTTGGAGTTAGTTGCGCCAAGCAACAAAACCCTATACTATTGGTCCTTTTGGCAGCAACCCAAATAATGCAAGCTGCAATATCACTTGAAGCAGTATGGGGCGATGCAAGTACCAAGTTTTTGCATCCATACACTTGTGTCATGTCTTTTAGCGCCTTAGATCTTATTTCGTGCAGATCGATAACTTCTTATGGCCCGTTGCTGCAACTACACTAAAATAGTATTCAGACCTTCGCGAAGATCTACGATCAGTCCTTGTGGACCTTTATCAGTTAAATTTCCTACCTACGTGCATCAGAGAGTAGTCTTATACTAGTGTTCACACAAATTTACTTAAAAGTTATTAGTAAACATAACAAAATTCATCAGTGTTTGCCAAAGTACTTAGACATGCATTGCGTACATCATTGACACTTATTCAAGAGAATCGTGTAACATTCAATCAATATTCCATAAAACACGTCATTCATTGAGAACATATAACATTAACAGAGATAAACAGAAATACGCAAGAATTCTTTGCAAAATTGTCTTTATTGATCTTCAATTTAGGTTATAGACTCAAAACAGCGTTGTGCACACTGCTGCAGGGGTCCGCGCACTCAGCTGCTGACTCTACCTAGGCGTTCGTGCACTCAACTACAGAGCCTTTCTTCTCCTCTCTTACCCGCTTCTCCTTCTTATCAATTACTTACTCCTTGTCTCTATTTTCTTCGACTCTCTAAGACACACCTATTTATAGTCTTTTTCATACAATTCCATGGCCCACGAACCATGGGTTAATCTCAAAACTGACTTAAACTTTACATAAATCAAGGGGCTAAGCCCCTATGACTCTTATTCATCTATGTGCTCTACATCCACAAATCACGGAGAATTTACATTATTTACAAAATTGTATCAAAATTTGGGTTAACTTAACCCCAAACTAACCCAGGGGACCCCATCCCAAAAGGCCCCTAACACAAATAATGTGACACGCCCTTTAGTCACTCTTTTGACGTGGCGATCTTACTACGAAGAACCCCCAACTCTATCTGGATTACTGCAACTTCGGCAATGCTTTGTGTTGTTGCTTGTTGAACTTCCTTGACTAATCTTTTAGTGGTTGGTCCCTCTACTGCCAACTTCATCATTTGTTGTGTCTGTTGTAGTTGCTTACGCTTATCTCGAATGGTAGTTGTGATCTAATAAGCCTCCTCCAACTAAGGCTGCAACCTGGACTTTAGAAAGGCCTCATTCTTCTACGCTTCCTCCACTTGTGTCAGTTGCTGTTTCCCTTCCTGTAAAATGGCAAGGCACTGTGCTGGTGCTAAGGAGGGCACAGTCGCCCTGACCTCGTTATATCAATGTTGCAACTCCCTTACTTTCGTATTCAATGTCTGCAGGTTTGGATCCTCCTACAAAGAGGTCACTAGCTCCATAGCCTGCTCAAACAATGTCGCACAGCGAATGACTGTGGCATCCAAGGTATCCATGCCTTCCTTTGTTGCGACTCTACACTGCTCCTAGACCTCAAGTGAAGTCGTGGGCTGCAACTTTAACTACAACTCCACGATCTTCATGTTGAACTCAAACGTGACGCATCCAGCCTCGAATTTTTCTTCACGCACACTAGCGGCTAGTTTTCTGATCTTGGCTTTTGGTTGGGCATTCTCTGGGATGTGAAGTTTAGGCACTGTCTTACATGCTTCCGCTATTGTTGACTCCGTACACAAATTATGTGCCTGTAGCGCCTCATTTTCCTTAAGAGCCTGCGCCTTTTCGACGAATAGTTGATGATTATTGACATTGATTTCACTGACAACAGAGAGTGCTTGTTGCTCTCTGATCTTGAGCTCATTTGCGACTCCATGTAGTAACTTATTCAAAGATTCAAGTGATAGCGCAACAAACTTCAATCCCATTTTTGTGACTTTGTGAAGCAGTGTGCGTTGTTCATCTATGTCGGCTCGGACTGGCCCTTCAGGGAAAGGGAAGACTCTCACATCCTGCGGCTGGGACATCTCCACAACTATATTCTATCATCACGCCAGACTAGCTTGCGCGTTGCTCGTCCCCCCAACATCCTTGTGGATTTTAGTTGCTTAGAGTTGCAACTTTGCAGATCCTTCTGAACACCTCCTAATGTCTGCATGTATTGCTGCTCGAACTGCTGCAACACTTCTGTTGCGGTGTCTTGAATTTTGTCGCAGATCTCGTCAAGATCGCCTTCTGTTAATACCATGGGATCAACTCGTGTTCTCTTAGATTTTTGCTTCTTTCACGTTCCTTCCCGTTGCTCCGTGCCACGTCTTTTCAAAATGAAGGGGGTGCTCTGCCCCTCATCACCTTTACCTCCTTGTCCTGAAAGTTGTTCTTCCTCTGTCTCCGGCGAGGGTGACTTGTCACCTTTTTGTGACTCGTGTTGTACTTTTTCTGTCTACTCCTTGTCAGCGTGTTTTGACTTTATGCGAGCCTTTTCTGCAACTTCCTTCTTTTTCTTCTCTGCTAGGTTATGCGCAACTTTCGTAGTAGCCTCCTTTCATTTTTGTGCAACTGAACTTTCCGCCCCCATGCTTGCTCCAACATGTAAGTCTGACGGGGAGCACCACTCTGTAGGCCATTTCACTACAACCTGATGTACACCTGTTTTTGTCACCAAATATGGCAACTGGTGCCTTTTCTGCTTTGGATCCTTTTGCGCTTGGATATAGATTCTATGGAAGTCTGCCTTGAACGCCGCATAGGCTGATCGCTGTGTGAACAAGGTTGGGGACAACCTCAGATGTTGATTGATTTCCATACAGAGATCCATTTCCATAAGAACGCAAAATTCCTTTGTCTCTGTAATCTATGTGACATCCTTTGTAGACCATAAGGAATTGAATTGTTACCTCCGGTAATCCTTCCTCGAGCAGAGGAAATTGTCTCTCCTCCGGAAATATCGATACAATGAGCATAATTAACAACAACAACCAAGCAGAGTGGAATGGATTAGTTTCATCCTGAGCCTTGTGGCAGTTTTCTAGGAACTCCTAACAGAGGTACCATGCCCAATTAAATTGCACGCCCTTCGCGCATTGTGTAGTAAGGGAAACTACGGGTGTCGGGACTTCGTCCGCGTGACATTTTCTCATCACCTTCCCTACCAAAATGTGGGCATCCAATTGAATTGTTGGGTATGTTATGGAAATAATGGAATACCCTCACGACTTCTTGAGGAGGCTGTAATCCCTCTTCATCCTTTTTGCAAGGTCTTTCCGCCAAACTCCTTAGCTGGGTTCAGGCCTTTTTAAGGCAGTTGCGTGATTCTGTGAATTAGCATGTCTATAATGAGGATAGGTCCCTCTAGCCACAAACATCCATCGTGCACTAGTGTGAGAAGCTAGCGCACACATATCACATTAATAGGGGTGCGGTGGTAATGTGGCACCCATAGTAGATTGAGTAACCCTGATTGCTTGACACTGCGGACCCATTCCTTCGTTTCCAGTGTTGGAACACTTGTTTCTTCATAGTAGACACTCCGCATATACTTGTTTTTCGCCAAGTGTGGAAACTTACCGTGGTCTGCGAGGTCCTAATCCTCCATTTTCAACAGCGAGACTCTTGTGAGTCGAGGGCCTTCAAAAGGGACCTGCTCAGGTAGCACACAACTACAGGGGTTTGTGCACTCAGTTGCCGACTCTACCTAGGCCTCCGCATACTCAACTGCAAAGCCTTTCTTCTCCTCTCTTACCAGCTTCTCCTTTCTATCACTTACTCCTTGTCTTTATTGCCTTCGACTCTCTAAGACACACCTATTTATAGTCATTTTCATACAATGCCATGGTTCGTGAACCATGGGTGAATGTTAAAACTGACTCATACTTTACATAAGACAAGGGGCTAAGCCCCTATGACTCTATTCATCTACATGCTCTGCATCCACAAATCGCAGAGACTTTACATTATTTACAAAATTATATCAAAATTTTGGTTATTTGAATCCCAAACTAACCTATGGGACCCCATCCCAACATGAGATCACTTTTACATTTATATATAGATTATTTATATACACATAAGTGAAGAATTTTAAAAAGGTTTTGAATTATTATGAAGAGTCATGCATTTCTCACAACATAAAATGTTCACAATATTTATTGCTACAACTAAAGAATTCAAAGGAGGATTTCTGTGTGATAATGAGATCACTTTTATATTTAGGTATAGATTTATTTTGTTTTGGAAATTTGGTAGGACCTTTCCATTAATTTTCTATAAAAAACGAAGGTTACATACACATGTCTGAAGGTTAGGTGGTCTCAACCTGCCCTGAGGGAAACTAGGTATGTTAGCCACTTGATAGCAAAATAAGCCGTAAAAAAAAAAATAACAAGTGTTGCTAGTCACACTATATATGTTTGAGAGCCTTTGTTCTTCCTACTAGCTAGATACCTATAAACATAACTCTAATATGCCTAGAAATTTGAAACTTCTTCATACAAAACTAAAATTAGGGGTGCATTGTCACTCTGTCACTTTACTCGTCATCAGTGGAATCAATAGGGCTAGGGTCCTTCATAGTGGAACCTCGCATCTTCGTGTGGGGAATGCATGGGATGTGTTTCTCAATGCGGTTGAGGCGTTCATTTTGCTACTACAACTGAAATTGGATCTTTTGAAACTCTTTAATATAATACAAGTGCCCATGGGAAGACATATGAATGTTTGGTGGAAACTGCTCCAAGTCTTTATCCAGAAGGATTTTCATCATCCAATATAGGTGGACCGTTTTCTTGTATTGAGTAGATCATTCGGGGTATGACCAGGTCAGGAATAAAAAATTTCGACTCATCAAACTACTTTCAAAATTTCCTCTGTCTATTTATTCTTATCTTCCCAATCTTCTCTGAGTTGCTTGAATGGGTTCAAACTGCCCAAATGATATCCCTAAGCAGCTTCTTGGATAATTCGACATGTCGATTTATAGTTCCCCCAAATGAGCTAGGTTCATTGGCTTGGTAAGGGGATGCTTTCCTCTTTTTCCCACGGTTGCAACCTCCCCGACTATTCCTTCCCTTACTAGAGGCATGAACTATTTTTCTATACCTGCAAATCAAATAATGGGTTGTCTCAAAATATGGAGGTCGACCCAAACATAATCTAGGCTCAAAAGTAAGACACTTCCGAGGGTTGCTCCAACCCTGAATACTTGCCAACGAAATTGCATAAGAAACCAACAAAATAAGGAGCCAGTTAGAAATTTTTTTGTCAACAGACGACCGCAAGGAGTTAGGGTCCCACGTCTACTATTTCTCCACAAATACCTGAAATCGGGCCTATATAGATAGACTGAAACATCCACGGGAAGAACTGGAGAGTGGGCCACGTGAATCTTATCTCTAATTAATTTGAGCAACAAAACTATACGTCGGATAAAAAAAGAATAATTGAGTCGTGACCTACCCTTAGACCAGGATCCACACACAACCATGCATTGGAGCTATATGCAATATACCATTACCACATGGACATGATTGACACAAATCAACTGAAAATGATTAGTGTGGTATCAGTTCACTCCTATATAGCATTGGTATCAAGAGGTATATGTGGAGTTTATATTTAAATGTGAGATGTGCAAAAATGTTAACACGTTTGAGTTGTGTGTTCTACATGGATCTCTATATATACACTACATTCCGATCAAGGAAGAGTCGTGTGCGTAGAAGTCACGTTGAGGATGGAGAACGAGTGGGCATTGATTGATGTGGCATGAAATGGAAATAAATGCTTGAATAACAACTCCATTGAAAATGATTTGTGTGGTATCACTTCACTTCTATATCATGTTAACCCCACAACGGTCATTGGTCTTCATGGCACAAGAGAAGGAAAAAAATTAAATATCCATCCTCTTTGTTTCTAAACACAGAGTCTTCCAAAGCAGGCGCTGTGTGTTCTTGTCTATATACACGGCGGCTGTAATGAAGAAGTCATGTAAGTCACATCGAGGATGGAGAAGGGGTAGGCATCCATTGGTGTGGTATCACATCTAAATAAATAATTGTTGTATAAGTCCATTCAAAATTATTGGCGTTCTATCAATTCACTTGTATAACGTGAGCCTCGTGGTGGTGGTTGGTCTTCGTGGCATGAGAGTTGAAAAAATAAGTGTCCGTTGGCCTTCTAGAAAATGGTATATGTCGAGTTTACAAGTTTTAAAAAACAAACAAAATATACCAAGCAAGGATGGTTGATTAAGCATATTTCAATTTAAAATCTAAATATGTATATTATCATATATTATTTATTACTATATTAAATTATATTATGTAGTCAATATATGATAATTAAATCTAAAAAAATTAATTATGATAATTTCATCTATCATGATAATTATTTGGAGAAAGTTTCTTCATACAAATCATTGAAGGATGAAAATTTTATTATTAGCTTGAAAACAATTGTAAGTCGACTTATCTTTGGGTTTGGAGCGACAAATGGTTCCTCTTTGAGACTCTCATCAACACTATTGTTTTATATGGTTGCGAGGTTTGGGTTGTAGTATATCTAGAGAAACATGGAGGAAACTCGAGTTGATCCAAAAACAATTTATAACCCTCAACCTCAATATGAGAGGAAATACTTCATATCCTATCCTCTTGATTGAAGCTAGTTTCTCCCCATTGAAAGCATGTCCATGGTTAGGTATCTAATGTATAAGAAGAAGCTTTACAAATGTATACAAGGACGTTCCCCAAAACTACTTCTAGCTCTAGCTAGAATCCCCACCTCAAGATCAAGGGAGGATGGCAAAAGGATGCCTAGTCTTAGCTCAACCATTGGGGGATAAAGGAGGAGCTAATCTTGGAGAATAAAGATAATATAAAAAATATTATTATTCCAAATTTAAAGATAAGTTGTGGGATGATAAGGAGATAGAGGGGAGAAGGAAGCTAAGGTATTACAAGGAGGTGATCAAACCACTCTTGTTAACCAAAATTATCCTTTTTTCTTGAGCAATGTTAATAAGAAATGAACATTGTGAAGATAAGAACTAATTCTCATGACCCCCCAACTCCCCAACTGAAACTTGGAGTTGGTCTATTCCCAAAACACCTTAGGATAAAAGAAATTGTCATCTTTACAATACTAAGAAAGATGAAAATCGTTTTTTCTTGTATTGCTCAGCTCTTACTCACATCCCTTCTCATTAACAGAACATTTGCCACACTACCAACTTTCTTGACTTATTAAGTCAACATAACTATAATGACCTAGAAATGTTTATTTCCCTTTTTTTATCATAGAAATAAAATATGAAGATGTCTCAATTAATCTCTTACTTTCTTAAGGTTCAATAGATGACGTTGATCTGGGTGTTAATCATCAACATCATTATCATCTTCATAGATCTCATAGTAATTTTCATAGACTTTAAAATGTTACAAAGCTATTTACAAAATTAAAATAATCATTAAAAAATAATTAAATCCCCATGAAATAAATATTATAGATTAATTTATTACTTGTTATTTTTATTTAGCAATATGATTTAATTTATTTATTTTAAGTTCTTTTAATAAAAAATTAAAATTGATGATGATAGTTAGCGTTCACTAAATTTTTCTTAAGAAATAATGATATTGCAAACTAAAGATCCATTTCTCTCTCTCCCACTAAAATCTCTCGAACGTCGCGTGAGTTGTGTGCTCTACATGCATCTCTATATATACACAACTAGTACTTATAAATGTACAAGTCACGTTGAAGTTGAAGATGGAGAACGAGTGGGCAATTCTTAAAAACAAGTCACTAAGCCAATTATTGCTGGCTTAGTGCATCACACCATGCGATAGCATATGATATATAATTACACATGTACATACATTTTCACGAGGTTTTATCACTCCAACTCCAGGGGCTCCACGATTTAGTGTAATTAATGCAGATAGTGATTATTAATGTCCATGATACCATGTGCATGCATGCTAATTCATGGACCATTCATTTTCTAATAGCTCCATCTTTCCAACATCATTAGACTAGGCCAATTTGACTTTAACTCTTCTAGCGTACTTAGTTAATGTAGTAAATGTAATTGGTTGAAATATATTTCAAACTCAGCTAGTCAAGTGTTGAAAAAGTATAACTAGGCTCAGTATTTACAAATTTAAAATTGATCTTTGTACTTGTCAAGAAAAAGAAATATTATTTTTTTTAAATTATAAGAATGAGTTTCTTGCTCATTCCATAGGTCTAGGAAAGTCCAAGAGTCAAAGACATGTATAGTGATCTTCGTGAGCATATGTGTAAATATATATACTAGTCTAAAATTCCTCCAAGACAAGCACAATCCTCCAAAGAGAAGCACGAGCACAATCCTCCAAAGAGAAGTAGGAACATGTCTTTCAGCAAAATGATGAAGAAAGGAAGTCATATCGGCCTCAAGATAAATATAAATGACAAGTTGAATCACAAAGGAGACACAACACTTTTGTTGGACATGTTGGCTCAAATATAGGGACAAACAACTATATATAGGAGCCTTCACCCTCGCATTTGGACAAGAATATCCTCGCACTCCTCTCTGAAATCTCGGTCAAGTTTAAGGTTACATATGTCTTGGAAAATGTGCAGGACGTTGTTACAATTAGGAGAAGGATCTAGGAGAAGGATCCCTCTGGCTTTTCGAATGAGTATGACTATTGTACACTCACATACTCCCACAGTTGTAGATAAGGATGATCGTTGTACATACATAGTTACATTGTCGGTTAAGGTGTAGTCATGACCCTAACATGGTCATGATCTCGGTAAAGGATACAAGAAGACACTCATGATCTCAGTGGATCAAAGGGAAACTTTCCAATAAATATCTCAATATGGAAGATCTATTTGGTGAAGGCTTTGGTCAAGGGACAAAAACGATGTTGCAACAGTAATGAAGTGATGCAATATTGATGGGCTCTGGTGCAGTAATGAAGTGTTATAGGAGAGCATTGGTGACTTTATCTTGGAGTGGCCTAGTAGGCAAGGGTCATGGTCTTGGTGTTTGTCAATTGAATATCCATAAGAAGAATTTCGTGCGGTTTTTACTCTACAAAAGGGAGAGTTTTTGGCCTTGGAAGAAAGCCAAATATCTTTTGTTCTTGTCTCTTTGTTTTGGTAGAAAATTGATGGAGCAAACACACATACTAATAATAAGAAGAAGATCAAGCTAAGATAAATCAAAATAGCACTTCACAAATTGTTAACAAGTCTAGAAGAATCACATTAATCCCACTTTCCCTAGATTCTTCAACATGATATTAGAGCTAAGGTGATAAAGTCAAATGAAGGGCAACAAAAGAGACACACAAGGATCTGTCTTCAAGGATATCAAAGCAGGGTGAAAGAATTAAAGGAGCAAGTATATAACAGGAAGGTCAACAATAGTCATAATTAGCACTCGCTCAGTTTGATGATGTATGTCAGTGAGCCTCACTTCTTGATCACTGAACTTTGTCCATGCCATAAAATATAGTCTCAGGCATAAATATATTGCAGAAGTAATCAAAGGAGTACCTCTTACAATCTATGATTACTTCACTGTCTAAGTATAATTATTACATCAAGGGAGTTTCGATGATGAGACAGTCTATCTATACATTTCCACGCATAGTTAAGTGATTTTATTCATTGACAAGTTTGGGCTCTCAGTACATTTCCTCTATACACAATGCACATAAGACGTCAATGTGTAGTGCCATACCAATATAAGTATCGTAGTCTTGAATTATGTATATGATTATGATCTCAATAGCATGGTGTTCAGATCAGATCATAGTATCACTAACATAACAATGATATGTTGAAGTTAAAAATACATAAAAAATGAGTTATGAAGGTCGTGAAGCAGTGTCGGTGATGTCAAGATCATTGATGTCATTGTGATAGAAGGCCTCCAAGGAAGTAGTGCTGAAAGGACACTAATGATGGGCAACTCAAGAAAAAGATGCATCAAGGTGAAGATCTCCTCTTCACACACCAAGTAAGTATCTTTCGATTTTATGATCGGATTTGGTTAAATGATTTCTTGATTGCAAGGGGATTTATAAATTGGCTAGATATTTGAAATTCCTTCCATAGATAAGCACTGTCGTAATCCTTGCAGAAAAGAGAAATCATTGATGTTTATGCAAAAGGTCTATGAAGGTGTTGTAGCGGCTACAACCACCCTCTAAAATTTTTCCCTGGGTTTATTTTGGAGCCTCCCTACCAACCACCCTTAGTCGCATGTCTTACATTGTCCAAGTACATAGGCTTCCGCTGAGTTTCAGTGGCTTGTTGGCATTATGATACAGGGGGTTGTCCTTGATGGCAACTCACTCAGATGACAGTTCACAGTGCAATAGGTTAACAACAAAGGATTACAAATTAGACTCCAAAGAATGAAGAAAGAGAGCTATATGCATGTTCACTTTCTCGAAGAAGCATATATATGTAGGTTAATAGAAAAAAAGGAGCGTATAATGTATGCACCTTCATAGAACGAAAAGCGCGTACACATTGGAAAACCAAAATTTTGGTTTGAGGTATTTGGTCAAGGTATTCACCCTAGGTATTTGGTCTTGAGTGGTTTTGGTCCAAGGTATTGAGAAAGGCCTAAGAGTATATAAGGAAAAGATCATTAGGCCAAGAGTGCAAGCAATAAGATTCTAAGCAATACTTCTATTTGAAGTATATTTTATGTTGCAAGGTTATGTTTGGGACTAGATCTAAAATATTTATGTGCGCTTTGAGTTCAATGTTGGGTCAGGATCATGAGACGTGAAATGACTTATTCTTGAATGATCTAATAATGGTTGAGACCGGATTTGATGTTTTGCGCTTGTTTTATTCGTTATATATCAAGATTTGGGTTTGTCTGAAGTCTGGAATTGCAGCGAAGTTCTAAGTCAATATTTGCAGATTTGTATGCAGGTTCGTCTCGGCCAAAGAGTGTATACACGCAGGTTCAGTTCTTTCAAGTAGCGTATACAAAAGAAAAGCTTCCTTTTTCAGATCTCACTGATCTATCTGATAAAATTCTGTTGTTTTACTACTATCTGTCAATGAAGTCTTTTTAGATCTGAATGTAAAACTGAATGCCTAAGGAGGCTGGCAATTGATTGATTGATTGTATAAGTAAGAAGAAGTGATTTTTGTCCCTTAATATGTAAAGCTTTGAAAGTTGACAGTAGATACTCAATGTATTGATAGTTGGTACAGACTTGATTCAACAGTTTATGTTCGCAGTAGTTTTGAAGGTATACGTAGGTTCAATTAACGGAAGTAGTGTATACACAGTTTGGTTTCAGCCAAGTAGCGTATACACTCTAATGCATGATTTCTAAGGTTACAATTGGTTTTGAAAGATGATGTAGGGTTTTGGGTTCAGCGTAGTGTTTCTGGTATCAGTGATTTGATTGTTCAGATTAACTGAATATTGTTTGATGTAGTTTAAGTTTAAAAGCATTGATGGGTCCAGTGTGAAGATTTGATGAAACATGGCTTTCAGATTGTGGTGTTGTGATCGAGGAGTATCCAGTCTGAAAATTCATGAAACGTGGTCCCTGGTGGAAGAGTGGAGTTTTTCTGTACGTTGGCACCTACGTACTAGTAAACATATTGGTTAGTACAAGAGCTAGGGGGTTGTAGCTCCGTTCCAGTAGAAGCTGGAGAACGAGGGAAGGTTGTAACCTTTTGCAGGTAGAAGCCTATGCACTGGTACGAGTCTGCACTAGTACAAGATTGTAAACAGAGATGACAACAACAAGTGGTTTTTATTCACATTGGGTTTCCACCTTACATCTTGGTGTTCATTTGTGTTGCTAATGTGTGAAGATTTATTTTGCTTTTACTGCACTATCTAATAAATCTCTGATATATTGGTTTATGCTCAACACATGATAAATTGTCTAAATCACAAGTTCTCCGGGTATATGTTGGTTTCCTTAATCACAGTCGCATTTATACGCTAGTTCAATTAACTGAAGTAACACATAAATCTGTTTGGGAAAAGTGCTTGCCATAGAAGAAAAATAGGATCTGCAGAATATCATTATCACACGGCTTCACGGTATCTTAACTGCCTTTGAGATGAGAAAAGGAGGACCCTCAGATATGAGAGAAGCCTCATTTAAAGCTCTAGCGAAATGAAAGGAAGAACACAATGAATCAGGACATATTTCAGAAGAATAAGATGAGGTAAACTTTGTCAAGAAGCTTCAATGAGGTTTTGGAAGGTTTAGAGGTACACTACCTTTCAAATGTTTTGCTTGTGGCAGAGTTTGTCGTTATGCCACCAGATGTCCTCATAAAGATAAATATGAAAAAGAAAAGAATATGCAAAAGGGAATAGAAAACAAGTTGTGAATAAAAGGAGTTACTATACTCATGAAGATAGTGATGGTTTATCTAATAGTGATGAATATGAAACTGGACAAGATTACAAACTTCTCATGGCTTCTGATCCCAATGATTTTTGGGATAATTTAGAAGAGGATAGTGATGGTTTATCTAATAGTAATGAGTATAGACTTCTCATGGCTTATGACAATGATAATTTTTGGGATGCTTTAGAAGAGGAAGACCTTCATGAAGAAATCTCTAAACTCAAAATTTGTTTAGAATAAAAGAATATGATTATAGATACCTTGACATACGAACTTGCTGAAAAGGAAAAACACAACGAAAAACTAGAATGTGAAATTGTGGGTCTAAGAAAGGATATTGAGAAAACGAAATATCTAAATCTTAGATTTGCTAAAGGATCAGAAACCTTAAATGAAATTATCAAAGTTCAGCGTTCTCCTATGATAAAGATAGGTCTTGGATATACTGAAGAAGCATCTTCATAACAAAAGCTGTCAAACTTCACCAAAATATATCTTGATGCAGCATAGACCAATGAACAATATGTCAATCGCCAGCAAAGGCATAACGCTGATCACCAGGTAAATCATACTCAATTTAATCCAAGAATGAATAGAAGCCACAACCAACCTTAGGCAACTCATACTCACTTTGCTCCAAAGATGAATATCAATAGAAACTACAATCACCAGGTTAATAGATTTGATAATTGTGGGAATTTTTTTAATGGGCAATGTTTTTCATGTCATAATTTTGGGCACAAAGTTGCTCAATGTGTTTCTTACAAAACCATCATGACTAGAGAAGCATGAAATCAATTCAATGTAATAGGGATCAAGAGAAGTTCCTATAATAACTTTTCTCCTCTTGAAAATGAAATAGAATGCTCAATCTGTAACAACTTTGGTGAGGAAGAATCTGAATGCAGGAGCAAATTTCAGCAAACATTTCAAAAGGAACAAACGTCATTAAATCCCAAGATATGGAGAAGGGAAGAATGTCAAACGGAAAGATGTGGTATAGCCTTGTATGCTGAAGGACAAGAAAACCAGTGGTACATCGACAATGGATGCTCGAAACACATGATAGGTGACAAAGAAAAACTTCACTCATATAATGCCTTAGAAAAGGAAAAGAACGTCTCATTTGGAAATGACACTCTTGTTGTCGTAAAAGGTAAAGGTTCGGTTTTCTTGAAAGAAAAGGTTAAAGCTCAAAATGTTATGCATGTAGACAGTTCAAAGCATAACGTGTTAGTCAAATGTGTGATCAAGGAAATGAAGTGGTGTTTTGATCAAACATATGTTTTGTTCGTGAGCTTGATACAGGTGAGATCATGATCAAAGGTACAAGAATTCCAAACAACTTATACATACTCAAGGGAGGACAACAACAATGATATCTAAGCAAAAATGATGAAAACTGGTTGTGGCATAGAAGATTGGGACATCTAAGCTTTTTTCAAATAAGAAAAGCATGCATATTTGAGGTTGTTCGTGATCTTCTAGATATCAGCATCCTAGAAAATACAATATGCAAACCATGTCAAATCCTTAAGCAAACCAGAGTTCACTTCATGGAAAAAGAAGGGTCAGCTAGTAAGCCTCTTGAACTTGTCCATACTGATTTATGTGGACCATCATGGAAAAAGTCACCTCGTGGAGAAGAATACTTTATTTTGTTCATTAATGATTTTTCCAGAATGTGTTGGATAGGTTTTCTAAAGCATAAAGATGAAGCATTTGAAAAAGTTCCAAGCCTTCAAAGCTTTGTTTGAAAATGAATCAGATCGAAAAATTAAAATGCCTCAGATCTGACTGAGAGGAGTTTACATGGGATGAATTCTTTAACTTTTGTGAACAACATGGAATAAAAAGACAATTCTCCACCGCAAGGATTCCTCAGCAAAATGGTGTGGTAGAAAGAATGAATAGAACAGTTCAACAAATGGCTCGAGCTATATGCTAGATGAATTTGGAACTCCTCCAACCTTTTGGGGTGACGCTGCGTTCGCTGCTGTAACTATTCCCAACAAAGAAAATGTTTGGCTAAATAGTACTCAAACTCCACGTGAACTTTTGTATGGTAAGACTCCTACTATAAAATAATTTAAAGTTTTTGGAAGCAAATATTTTGTCAAAAGGACTGATGAAAAACTTGGTAAGTTTGAACCCAGAGCAGATGAAGGTATTCTTCTTGGTTATTCTTCCAGAAGTAAAGGATATAAGTGCTATAATAAAAGACTTTGAAAAATTGTTGAAAGCATTGATGTTGTAGTTGATGAAGAATGCAAAAATCCAAAACAGGTAAAATCAACAGAAGATTATGACAATGAAGAAGATGGGGATTATTTTCCCATATCAAATCAAAATTATATTGAAGAAGAAACCAATGAAGCACCAAAAGAAGGGATACTGGTAGAAGAAAAGACTCCATCCAGGTATGTTCAGAAAAATCATCCAAAAACACAAATTTTAGGGGAAAAAGAGGTAGGTGTACAGACAAGAACTATTACAGGGACCTCAAGCTATCTAGCATTACTATCCTCCACCGAACTTCAAAATTTAAATGAAGCATGCAAAGATGAATGTTGGGTCAAGGCCATGAATGAAGAACTTGAGAAAATTAAAAAAATGATACTTGGGAATTAGTTCTTAGACCTCATGATAAAAATATTATAGCAACTAAATGGATATTCAAAAACAAGCTGAATGAAAATAGAGAAGTCATTAAAAACAAGGCTAGACTTGTTTGTAAAGGGTATGCTCAACAAGAAGGTATAGATTTTGAAGAAACTTTTGCACCAATTGCCAGACTTGAAGCGATAAGGATGTTTCTTGCTCTTTCTAGCTTTCAAAAATCCGAAGTACACCAAATGGATGTAAAATCAGCCTTCCTCAATGGAGATTTAGAAGTAGTAGTTTATATTGAACAGGCAGACAGATTCATTCTTGCAAATTATGAAAAACTTGTATGCAGACTCGAAAAGGCTCTCTATGGTCTGAAATAGGCTCCAAGGGCCTGGTATTACTGCCTTGACAAATATCTACACCAAAAAGGTTTTACAAAAGGTTTAGTGGATAGCAATTTATATACAAATAATGAAACTGATAAATTTCTAATTATTATTGTCTATTTTGATGATATCATTTTTGGTAGCAATGAAGAATCCATGAGTCGGAATTTTGCTTCAGTAATGCAGCAAGAATGTGAAATGTCCTTGCTTGGTGAACTTACCTATTTTCTTGGTCTACAAGTTCAACAAAATAAGGATGGTATTTTTCTTTCACAAACCAAATATCTCAAACAGATGTTGAAAAGGTACGGAATGGAAGATTCTAAATCTGTATGTACCCCAATGGTAACAGGATATAGTGTCAACTCAAATGATGAATCAACAATAGTACAACAACCAACTTACAGATCCATGATTGGCAGTGTGCTTTATCTAACAGGTGCTTGACCTCACATCATGCATGTAGTAGGAATAATTGGAAGATTCCAAGCAAATCCAAAGGAATCACACCTTGAGGCAGTCAAAAGAATTTTCAAATATCTTCAAGGAACTCAGGGCTTTGGTTTATGGTATCCTAGAGATGCAGATCTTACTCTTAATGCATATACAGATGCAGATTGGGCAAGAAGTGTTGATGATAGAAAAAGCACTAGTGGTGGTGCATTTTATATGGGTTCCAGGTTAGTGTCTTGGTTCAACAAGAAACAAAGTTCAGTTGCTTTATCTTCAGCTGAAGCAGAATATGTGGCTGTTGCATCTTGCTGCACACAACTACTTTGGATGATGCAAATGTTGCAAGACAGTGAGATCACATGTACTCCACCCATCTCCATTCTATGTGATAATACAAGTGTCATCAATATTTCAAAGAATCGTGTCATGCACTCTAAGACAAAGCACATACCCATCAAGTACCATTTTCTACGTGAACAAGTGCTTGAATAAAAGGTCAAATTGGAGCATGTTCCTTCCAAAGAATAGGTTGCTAATATATTCACTAAACCACTACCCAAAGAAACATTTGAATATCTTAGACAAAAGCAGGGAGTAGTTGATACATCATCATGCTGTTAAATCCGTTTTTGATTTTTTTTTTTTGTTTTTCAGAGGTTATTATACGTGTGTTTCATGAAATATAGTCGCTTACATGGTTGGGTTTTTGTGGGTCAAGGAGCATATATGTTTTTCAAATAGGAAAAACAGTGGGGTAAGCTCTGATATGGGGTGCTTTGTTTGATGTTGATGACTACAGTCTATCGATATGCTTTGTTCATTAACTTTTATTGACTTGTTAACAATGCACAGGTAGTACAGGTTCAAGGCGAGTATTAGCCTTCTCGTGCATTCTTCATTGTTGGCATTATAGTTGCTGAGTCCAGCTATGGCTTCAAAAATTTATACGATTTGTTGCTCAAGTCATGTAAAAGTCTAGGGTGTGATATGTCTGCTTATACATTTGAGTGAGTCCTCTTGGAAAAATGATGTAACTAATATCCCCACTTGGTTGGGGGATGAGTCAAATTTGGTGTATCACCACTTGGTTGGGAGATTGATGTATGTATGAGTTATTCGTGATAGGAAGATCATACTCACCTAGTTGAGTTATAGAGTCATGTTATTCTTACAGTTTCTGTATGTGCTCAGGGACAACATGGGTCTTGCATGGACAGTTTAGTACATCTTAGCATAGGGGGAGCTTAATCAAAGAATTCAGCATATACTCGGGGGGAGCATGGACATCATAATGTATATCAAAAGGTAAGAATATCTTGGTCTGCCCTTTGCCCTTGATGATAAGGGGGGAGAGTGACTTGGTGTTGTTGTTGCCATCAAGTCCAAAGGGGGAGATTGTTGGCATTATAATACATGTGTTGTCCTTGATGGCAACTCACTCAGATGACAATTCATAGTGCAACAGGTTAATAGTAAAGGATTACATATCAGACTCCAAAGAATGAAGAAATAGAGGTATACACATGTTCACTTTCTCCAAGAATCATATACACGCGGATTAACAGAAAAAAGGAGCATATAATGTATGCACGCACTTTCATAGGAGGGAAAGCGTGTACAGGTTGGAAAACCAAAATTTTGGTCAGAGGTATTTGGGCCAAGGTATTTTGGTCCGAGGTATTTGGTCCAACGTATTGACCCTAGGTATTTTGTCCATGGTATTGGTCTTAAGTGGTTTTGGTCCAAGGTATTGAGAAAGGCCTAAGAGAATATAAGGAGGAGAAGCTCATTAGGCAAAGAGTGCAAGTAATAAGATTCTAAGGAATACTTCTATCTGAAGTATATTTTATGTTGCAGGGTTATGTTTGGGATTAGATCTGAAATATTTATGTGCACTTTGAGTTCAATGTTGGGTTAGGATCATGAGATGTGAAATGACTTATTCTTGAATGATCTGATATTGGTTGAGACTAGATCTAATGTTTTGCGCCTGTTTTATTCATTATCTATCAAGATCTGGGCTTGTCTGAAGTCTGGAATTGCAGCAAAGTTCTAAGTCAATATTTGCACATTTGTACGTAGGTTCGTCTCGGCCAAAGAGCGTATACACGTAGGTTCGGTTCTTTCAGGTAGCGTATACAAAAGAAAAGCTTCCTTTTTCAGATCTGACTGATCTATGTGATAAAATTCTATTGTTTTACTGCTGTCTGTCAATGAAGTCTTCTTAGATCTGAATGTAAAACTGAATGCATAAGGAGAGGCTCGCATTTGATTGATTGATTGTATAAGTGAGAAGAAGTGATCTCGGTCCCTGCCTGTCTAAAGATCTGAAAGTTGATAGTAGATACTCAGTATATTGATAGTTGGTACAGACTTGATTCAAAAGTTTATGTTTGCAGTAGTTTTGAAGGTATACGCAGATTCAATTAACGGAAGTAGCGTATACACACAGTGTGGTTTTATCCAAGTAGTGTATACACTCGAATGCAGGATTTTTAAGGTTACAGCTGGTTCTGAATGATGATGCAGCGTTCTGGGTTCAGCACAATGTTTCTGGTATTAGTGGTCTGATTGTTTAGATGAATTGAATATTGGTTGATGCATTTAAGTTTAAAAGTGTTGATGAGTCCAGTGTGAAAATTTGATGAAAAATGGCCTTCAAATTGTGGTGTTGTGATCTAGGAGTATCCAGTAGGAAAATTCATGAAACGTGGTCCCTGGTGGAAGAGTGGAGTTTTTTTGTAGGTTGGCACCTACGTACTAGTAAACATATTGGCTAGTACAAGACCTAGGGGGTTGTAGCTCCCTTCCAGTAGAAGCTGGAGAACGAGAGAAGGTTGTAACTTTCTGCAGGTAGAAGTCTATGTAATGCTATGAGTCTGCACCAGTACAAGATTGTAAAAAGATTTTCTTATTATTAAAATAAGACAGAGACGACAACAGCAAGTGGTTTTTATCCACATTGGGTTTCCACCTTACATCTTGGTGTTCATGTGTGTTGCTTATGTGTGAAGATTTATTCTGCTTTTACTGCACTATCTAATAAATCTATGATATATTGGTTTAAGCTCAACACATGATAAATTGTCTAAATCACAAGTTCTTTGGATATATGTTGGTTTCCTTGATCATAGTCGCATTTATATGCTAGTTCATTTCACTAAAGTAACGTATATAAATCTGTTTGGGAAATAAAATTATTGATATGATAATACTGATTCACCCCCCTCTCAGTGTTATTTCCAACATGGCCTACCAACCTGTGCATGTCAACTTGTTTGTCTCCTACTGCAGGTTCTGATTCCGGACTTAATGAATTTTCTGGGTGAGATGCTCCCCTTGAAAATTGCGTAATTTTGAAGGGAACTAACCTTCCCTCAAGAAATTGTGCAATTTTGTTGGGTTGCCTATTGGTCTCTAGAAATGCGCAGTTCAGCCAGGTAACCTTCCCTCTGGAAAATGCGAAGTTCAACCTGACACTGGTCTTCAGCTTATGAATTGCGTATTTCTGGCTGACATCCATGGGATCAATCCATAAATTGTGAAACGCATGAGGGTATGAATTGCGTATTTTTGGCTGCCATCCATGGGATCAATCCATAAATTGTGAAACGCATGAGGGACAAATAGTATAGCTCAGCCCATAAATTGCGCAAATCTCATCTTGAGCGTTGTAAAACGTTGCATGTGTTTCTAGGCCGACATGTGGTTCCCTCTAGGACTAAGCAATCATGATTTGAATCCATGGGCTGCTTTTACCCAAAAAGGAAAAAAGCAAAAAGAATAGAGCATCTCTATATTTTAGGGATCAATTTTTAGCAACTGCAGGTTACATGCAAAAGCCATTTTAGAGACCTCCCTCCAAGTGTTGCTTTTTACTAGATTTGTGGCATGCCTGTCATAACCTTGATCCTATCAAAACACATTTATTTGATGCTGCAAAAATTATTCCTCACATCAATCTTAGAGCTTTGGCATCCCACATCACATATAGGAGTCCTCAGTAGGTTCGAGTCAACTTTTCTGTGTAAGTATGCTTTTCATGTCTTTTGCTGCTTTTCTAACACTTTTTGTATTTCGACTTGTGTGAGTGTTGTCTTCTTCGTTCCAAAGAACGCTTTCTATTGTTTTGATGTATGTTAGCTTCTAGAAGCACTGTTTCAGTTTTCCTTTCCATCTCATCATTGTCGGATGCATGACACTGTTTCTGCATTAACGGTCGTCATTGTGGTAACTTATTTGACACACATGCTTGTTTTCCCATTTTATCAATCCTACACTCATGCATGATCATTCACTCTTGTTTGCACTAAGTTTTTCCATGCATTCGCACTTGTCATGTTTTCAGTAGTTCGTCAGTAGGTCTAGGCTGCCTTGGCCCAGACCTTGCCTTGCCCGGTTAGCATTCCGCATTTCTGGAAGTGAAGGCTCTGCCTTCCATCCAGAAAATGTAAAAACCTGGCCTAGCATCGGCCTCTGGGCTTGCATTGTGCAATTCTTGGAGGCAGTGCCTTGCTAGCCCCAGAAACAATGCAATGCAGTTTGCTAGTTTTTATGTCATTGTTGACTGAAACTACACATTGCGCAGTTTCAGTCGTCGGCAGGCTAGGTTGGACTATGCATTGCTTAATTCCAATAGTCAGTCCCCCTCCTGGCAACTTGGACTTTGCCTTGTGCAGTTTTGGTAATCAGTCTCCCAGCCTCTAGGTGGAAATTGCGCAATCTTCACAGTTAGTCACACAAATATGTTGCATGCCAGTTCTTAAATTTGTTTTGGTTTTCAAATGACAAATTGCTTGCCATTAGCATTTCTATGCCTCCAGGTGTCACGAGTGTTTGTGTACCTCTCAGTAGTACATGTACAATGTCCTACATGAGAGCAGGGTCAAAGGAGAGACCGTTGAGAGCACAACTGGAGATGTAGTTGCGTGAGTGTCTATGAGCTTGAATATCGATGAAGAAACCAAGTTGTTCATAGACAAGGATATCAAGAATGAAATGGAAATGACATCGCAGAGGGGAAGCACCATCCGCAACATGATAGGGTAGCACACATGTGCATGACCAGGGCAAGTGGAAGGTTGCTGAGAGTGCAAAGGCAAAGAAAATTTGCAAGTTCAAAGTAGAAGCAGCAATGCGACAAGAGGATCGCACAAAGGCAAAGAGAGAAACAGAGGTTGGAGGAAACAGGGGTTGAAGCGGTAACTTAGGGAAGAATAAGAGCTGCACAGAGGAGAGAAGGAAGCACAGTAGGAACAGGTACAATAGGAGGCGCAACAAGCACATATTGTTGAAATTGTGCCCATACAGGTTATAAACCCATCCCAACACCTTGCATAGAGTAGACAGGGTGAGCAGTGTTGTCAATCACATGCAGTTTAGGAGCATGGATGTCATTGTGTGTAGGCATGCAATCCCATCTAGTGGCACATTCACCGAGGCGAAGACAAAGAAGAAAGTATGACTGGAGGTGGACATGTACTTTGATGAGTTGATGTGTATAGCCACCAACGCACACTTGGAGATCAACGCAGACACTATGCATCAGTATATTGCTGGTCTTGCTGCACTCAAGGCTATGATGTGTATTTTATCAGATGAGTTGGACAGAGGAGCCAAAGCAGTGTACTCGTATGCATCGGAGGCAAGAGTTCGCTTCCAGAAGGATGACAACACGAAGTACACGGACACCATCACATACTGCCAAGCTTGGCATCGGTTCGCTACTGTCGATCATCATGAGGATGTCAAAGGGTTGGTCTTCCCATAGTTGTCCGAGTCTCATTGATGTCTTGCATGGCTTGTTCAAGCCTATTTTGTCTCACATGGGCACATTTGAAAATTGTAATGTAACATGTTGTAAAAGTGAAGGACCAAGTGTCGATAGTCGAATGTAATAGTGATGTAGCAGTTGAAGAGTCATGAGGGTAGGTGAAGAGTCACAAAGGGGAATGTCAAGGGTCGCCCCACCCTTTTCTATTTATAGAACCTCATAACTCATTGTACATGATTTTGGGAGCTAAGCTTCCTATAGGTGTAACTTAGAGAAATCTTGGAGTGGATTGTAACGCTCCTTGACTTCTCCACAGTGCAGAGCTAGTATATCTCTTTGGAGGAGGAGGTAGCAGTCACTGTAACCTTCCGTTGTCGGAACTAGTGGTTGGTCATGGTTTTATGTATGCTTGGAACTTTCACTTTCTTAATATAACAAAGCCAACACGTTTCATGCATATGTTGTTGTTGTAGTTCAAATGATCACTCTAATGATATATGTAGTTGTATGCATACGCATATATATGGATTCTTCTATATATATTTGTATGAATCTTAAGAAGATGTGTTGTTGGTTTAATCATTACTTTGAATATTTGTTAACTTTCTTTCCAACTATTGATGTATCTTTGCTCGTGTGTTCCCTTTCAAGCTTCATGTTTCCACAGGTTTCTAAGGGGCGCACTCATTCCCCATTCCCTGTGTTAGAACCTTTCATGCACCTTCATTGGCTTGCTATGTTGGTGAAACCCTTGTTACCAACAAGGACATCTTACTTACCTCTATGTGCAACGGTGGTCAAGGAAATAGCGTACTACCCCACTATTGGGACTCCTACACCAAACAGTTTGAGGTCTAGTTGGGACCTCTTACTGGAGAGATACCCTGACATGTTGGCGGGTCTAGCACCATAAACATTTTGTTGCTAGAAGGAGGACCTGATGACAAGCTGAGTCCTCGCATATGTTTTGAATATCTACATATTTATCATGACTAACTACAAAGTCTCTCTTTGGGAGTGTATGTCATATGGAAACGACTTTCAAGTCTCAGAAGATCTCTAGAATAACTTGTCACATAAAACATACGATGGTGGAGGCCAAGTAGCCTTAGTTAGTTACGTGGTCCGCATTGTAGGCTCATGAGAAAGACATGAAATCTTTGAAGATTATATGACCTGTGTGTTGTTCGCCTACACGCTTCGAGGGCACCCCATGCATTGGTGTGCCAAGGTGTATGAAAAATGTATTCATTCTCTTTCTCATTTGGTCGTAGAGATAGATTGTGCCTTCAATAATTTTGACCGTAAATCACTCAATAAAGAAATTCTGAAATTACTGAAAGTACCCAGTGAATCTGTTGAACAGTTTCACACATGCTTTTCTAATCTTGCATACCGATTTCTCGAAGATGAAAGTGATTGGGAATTTCTCGATGGAAGATTCGAGTATGTTATTTACATATTCGAAAATACACAATTCTTGAAATCATTTGAATCTCACTCAGCATAGTTTGGTGATGGAGCTGTGCAATCTCAAGCAGGCATAGTTGTCACCAATTATTGTCCGCCTTCACCTCATTAAACAACTCCACCACCACATATTGATGTGGGAGAACATGCACACACATCTGTTGAACTGTCACATCCTCGCACCCCACCTGCTCTTGATATCAACACATAATTGGCTTGCAAGCCTGTTGGTTCTGACGTGGATTTGTTCCGTCAACCTCTGTCCCTGTGTTCTACTGATCCTCCAAATTGTACTGTCTTGTGTTCTTTCGTTCTAGACTCCGTACTAGTTGCGAACAAGGATAAAGCTATTGATGGAGTTGGTGTTGTGCAGCCAACCCGTGCTATCATTCATGATGAGTGTGTGCGGGAATCTAAAGAAGATCCAACAATGAAGGATGACTCCCTTACACCCGTGCCTCACCCACTCTATCCTAACATCCCTTGTGATTCTTCCACTGTTGATTTCCCCTATGAAAACTCATTTCCGGATGTTTCTACTTTTGATCGTTCACAGGACACATCAGATGCCATTCTGTTATTACGTTGCGGAGAGGACACATCTTCCTTTGAAAATCCGTCCGATCTGTCATGTATTATTCCTGAAAATGCAAAGGGTGAACATCCTTGCTTCTCATCTACCCATCTACATAATTAATCAAATCATGAGTGTGTCAACGAACATTTCAAATATTTCATTTGATCATGATGTTGATTCACTCGATGTTAATCTATCTAAGCCACTAGTTTTCGATGATTTACCTATTGACGAAGTCGAAACCCCGAAGGCTATCGAGCCACTTCAGCCCGAGTTGATGGTTATATCAAGCCCTCGCTGTCCTGAGGTTGGTTTCACTTCCGGTCAGGGAATTGTTGAAACACGCAAGACTCCTCATCACTCTTTGCTTCGCATTGAAGATCAATCAAACACCCAGATTTTGCTTCCTCGACTCGAATCACATGATCCCATCGCTGTTACATTGGAAGAAAATTACAAAGAAAAGACACTTGCACGACGTAAGTGGTGTACCATTCAGATGTTTGCTTTCATGTTGTAGTCAAGAGAATGTGTATGCTTAACATCTGCACGCAGCGTAGGACAACTCCATGGAAAGTCCACAGAGTGCATGTTATGTGTTTTCACTAATTTCTTTTATGTGGATGCATTTAAACTCAGAGTGTGTTTGTATTCATCATTATATCTTTCATGTTTGCTAGTTCGCGTGACTGTGTTATTCGTGAACCATGCCTTGACCAACATGGGTCGACCAATGAGACGGTGGCTACATTGGAAGTATCACTTCACGTGAGCAGACCCGTGCACCATTAGCTTAGGAGTAGCAGTAGTGTTTGCTGCCTATTGATTTTCTTGCATGCATGTTTGATTTCTTGTGTGTTTGTTTTTTTCTTACTTGCTTGTTTGCTTACTCGCTTTTCTTTCGCATTTTGCTTTTGCTTTTCGCTCTTTTATTTGTTTGCTTGTTTGCGTTCGTAGGTTAGTTTCGCATGAATTGTGTGCGACTCTTGAAACAAGTTGGGTAAAGTACAAGAGGACTTTTGCAATTATCAATACTTGGTTATCTATCATCCTGTTTTTATATGAAGAGATTCTTGTCTTTAGTCCATGATACACCAATGGAAAATACGTTCCGTTCGAAGTGAATCTCGATGAAAACACAACACTTGTACGCTAACTAGTATCACCTACTCTAGTCAGTGGTTTTTGGGTTGACCTTTGTCATCTCAATCAAGTAGAGTAAGGTGAGGGGGAAAACCTTAACAAGTATGCCAGAGGTATATAAAAACTATTTCTCTTAAGGAACAACCTCTTCTTTTCTCAATAAGTTTGCGCCTCTGAAATGAATATGTGTTATGCACAATTTTTGAAAAAAAAATGAAAAAAATGAAAATATGAAAAATTTTGAAAAATGAAAAATGAATAATGCGAAATAAGAGAAAGGCTTCTTGGAAAAAGAGGTGATGCAAGTAACTCCACCGGGGTATTGACTGGGCTTGTTGGTTGCGGAGTGATGCTTATGTTCCTGCGTGGCTTTGCCAAGGTATTATGCAGGTCTGTTGGTAGCAAAGCAACACCAAAGATGAAACTTAAACTTCGACTGTTATATTGCTTGTGTACGAATGTACCACTCATCCCCAATCAAGAAAATTGTGTTGACCTGGCTTGGAATGTGTGCTGACCGACCAAGAGCATGTCATAAGAAGAAAAGAATGCAGTAGCAAAGGGAAAGGCAACTGCAAGTAAGAGGGCATGATAGTAATGCTTTTTGTCATGAAAGGCACGAGAAGAGCCCGCTGAGGACGACTCCTCATCAAGAGAACCTTCATATACAATGTAACTTTTCTTCCATGCCCCTCTCCTTCCAAAATGTGTTGTCCACATGATGAGATACTCTGAAATTGATCGATTTCATAGCTGTCGAGTTCTTGTTTCTGTGATTGCCTCTAGTTCCAATATGATTTTTCCTTCTTCGTCAAGTTTTAGCAATATTGTTTGAACTGGGATGTTGTCACGTATATCCTTCTTTAAACGAGAAAAGGTGAAAATTGGGTGCACTCGGGAAGCTGCAAGAAGCTCCAATTTGTATGCCATAGTACCAATCTTTTGCAACACCAGGTACAGACCATAATACTTTGGTGATAATTTATTATCCTTCTTAGCTTGCTTGAGGGACATTTGTTTCTAGCTAAATGTATCATATGTACTGGGACCTTGTATGTAACTTTTGAGTGGGTGCCCACACTTCTTTGTCATTCTTCCATTCGCTGCATGCTTCGTTTATCCAATCTGGTTGGATAATAGAAATGGCGCACAATAGCGCTTCCACATCCTCATCCTTTCTTGAGAGTGCATCTGCCACAACATTTTGCTTCCCTTTTTTGTAGATGATTTCAAAGTCATAACCCAACAGTTTTGTGACCCATTTCTGTCACTATTCAGAGGATAATCGTTGTTCTAAAAACTATTTAAGACTATAATGATTCGTTTTAGCTTGAAGTGTCTTCCCATTAGGTAGGGTCACCATTTCTTACGTGCATGTAGTATTGCCAACATTTCCTTCTCATAAATAAATTTGTGTAAATACTTTCCTTTTATTAGACGACTTTCGAAAGCAATGGATCTTTGATCTTCCATTTCCATTTCTTGAAGCATCACATTCCACAATAGAGGTTTTTGTGAAACTTGGCGTAGCTAAGACCGGTGATTGGAGGAACACTTCCTGGAATCAAATGAATAACATGATCATGATCACGAATAGTTGGGAGGCCTTTGGGAGTCTCAAATACCTTGGAATGATTGTTCAAGACTTTTTGGAAATCTCGATAAATAGATGATTTTGATGTGGGAACCTCCAGAGGACATAATTATGCAATTACGCCTTCTTGTTCCTTCTTTAAAAGCTTTGTCATACCGTTAGAGTTGATTATCTTTCCTTATTTCCCGACAATACCTCTTAAGTCAACTTCCTTTCTTTCTGTACAAAATTTCATGAAACGTTCTTGAAAATTAAAAGTTATTGTACCCAAGGATTGTAGCCATTGGACTCCTAGTACAACATCAACGCCACCCATTGGAATGGAAAGCATTGGGCTATTCAATACATATTCTCCCGTGGGTAGCTTGATATTATGGCATTTCCAGAGAAATTTTTGGTTCCTCCACTTTCAACCATCACTTGACGCATTGGTGTTGAATATAGGAAGCAATTCAATTCCTTTGCTATCTTACAATGAATAAAATTATCGGTACTTCCTGAATCAATTAACACTATTACCTTTTTCTTCTTCATATGTCCTTCTATCTTGATAGTTTGAGGTGTGGTAATTCCAGCCATTGCATTAAAAGATATGGTCAGATTCATTTCTTTATTATCTAGGGTTTGTTCCTGGAGTATTTCCTCTTTTGACATTTCTTGTTCCTTTTCTTCCTCCTCTTCGCAATCTATGTGGAATAATTTCTTCTTAGGACATTTGTGAACTTTAGCGTATTTGATATCACAACTATAACAAAGCCCTTCCGCTCTTTCTTCTTCCAATTGTTGCGGTGTTAACTCTGTAGGTTGTGGAAGGCTAGGGCAAACACCACTTCCATCTTAATAGTTGTGAGTGGTAGGTTTCTTGGTTGCCAGAATTTTGCTTTCCATTTTTCTTGCTAACCTGAATGCCTTCTCCAATGAATCAGGTTCCCAAAGGTGAACCTCATGTTGGATATTATCCTTTAAAGTCCCTATGAACACATCAATCTTATGCTCCTTTGGAATATCTTTTACTGTTATGTTCAATTTTTGGAAGTCATCAATGTGCTTCGACCCTTTTGTTTGAGATTGATCAATTGGCTAAAAAAGGTGTTTCTTTTTGTATCCTCATAATGTGCTATCATTTCTCCCGTAAAATTTGCTCAAGTGACAATTTGTTTATGAGAGCAAAGCCATCGATACGATACAAACTGATTTGGTTCCAAATATAAAGTTGCAATACGTACCTTTTGTGTGTTTTGCATATTATGGAGATCGAAAAATTGTTCCATTTGTAGTATCCATGTTCCGGGATCCTTGCCAGCAAACTTGCTCATGGTGGGTTCAATCCAACATTAGAGCTTATGAAATCATAATTAACATTTTTTTGTTCTCATCATGAGTTTCCTTTACTACCTTTTCACCATTAGTAACCATTTCTTTTAACAAATTATTCAAATTTATTTTCAATTCATTCATCTTGGCGTCCACACCATTCATCGTAGATTCCATGCCATCCGCCTTAGCTTCCACACCTTCCATCTTAACTTGCACACCATTCATATTAGATTCAATGCCATTCATCTTGGCTTTAGTTACCTTTTGTGAGAGTGAAATTTGTTGTACTTGGTCTTGTAATTTTGATATATCATGTTTAATTTCTTCCTCTTGTTCTTCGGGGCATCAATTAATGTTAATAATTCTTCACTATTCCCTTTGAATTCCTATAAATTAATTTTTCAAACCAATCTTATGCAAAAGTTAGAAAAAACTACACACCTTTTTTCAATTTATAAGAGCTCTATGTTGAATCTGTTGTATCTCTATAACTGCGGATCTCGAATATCTGGAATCGCGTCCTATAGTAGCCCTTTGAGCCATATTTTTAACCATGCAAGTTTGATCAAGATTGGATTCTCCAAGGAAGAGTTATGCCAAATCTGCCACAGTGACGTGATTATAGACTAGTTCGGTAGAGCGAACTTGTACGAAGTTACACGTGTCATTGTTTCGACCTTAGTACAGAAACAATATACAGAAAACTACAGGTCGTCCTCTTTCTGAAACCTCATTTCCATCCGATGCTCAGAACAAAAGTTATGACTACTTTCCCCAGGTCACTTGTTTGGAATGTAATTCGGAAGCCTACAAAATCCTAACTTCCTCAGATCATATCTCCAAAAATATATTGAGACAGTCTCTGAAATTTAGACCCAACGTTCAGATTGATTTCGGCCCAAATGATTTTTTTTTTTTTTTAGCTTATTAAACATCGCAGAAACAAAGTTATAGGGAATATTCCAAGACGACTTGTTTGGAGTAGCAAAACCATAGAATCCAAAGATCTGATACCAAATGTTATGAAACCAACTCACAAAAGGATAGAAAAGATAGATCAACACCTTAGAATTCAGCCCCTTCGAGCGGGCAACCTCTTTTACATTACATAAATGAATAATTCTTGGATGATACAAATGACGAAACCTCCCTTCTATATATAGGAGTCTAAGTGGTCACGATATAATTAAGCGGCATAAGAATAATAATATAAAGACATAACAATAACAATAGTGGGCTCTATGGGGCACACTAATAACAATATGGGGACAATAAGGGCACAATAAGGGCACAATAATAACAATAAGGGATTCAATGAAAATAGTAATGGAGGAATCACTAGTATTATAGGGACCTAACAACCAATTGCATAATCCTTAAAAAAGGAAAAAGGCTCTCGACACAACACTGAAAGACTTAGCACATCAGGTCATGCCACTTGGTCAATGCCCTTGATCCTATGAAGTGGAATACGAAAACAGGTCAGAACAAAAAGGGCCAAGAACTATCAAAATTCGCTATCTGTTTGTGAATAAAGTTCCCATAGAGGAAAAGCTCTGATAAAGTGCAATAAAAAGGAGAAAAGTTTCTCGGAACATTCTTAAAGAGCTTAGCTCCTTGGGGCTAAGCTTCAAGTCACAACACTCGGTCCTATATGTGGATATTTGATGAGGGTTGAAAACAAAAGGGGCTTGACATAATTGAAGGTCGTCAATTAACAGTTTATTTAACAGTTTATTGGTGTTGCACCATGATGTAGCATTGCAGAGTATTTACTATGATAAAGCATTGTACAGAGTACTAAAGGGCATATAGAGCAGTGAGCTATGTGACTAAATGTTGTGCATATGTTTGGTCTTGAGTTCGTATGCAGAATTTAGAGCAAGTCAAATTTCAGGTTTGACTTACCTACATGGCAGGATTAGGATGATGTGGCAAGTCTTCAGTGAATAAAGAGGCGCCAAGTGGCAGCCCACCGTTGGTTCTCGCAAAATTGCATAACGAAATAGTAGGCAGAAAAGGTGTTTCAAATCGGCCCCTGACAGGTTCAGGGTTGCTATGTGATCAAGCAATCACAATCACAATCGGTGAAGGGGAGAATAGGTATCGGCCCTGGCACTGGCACAATTTGAGTTTCAGATGCAATATGTTATTATGTTGTAGTTCTTTGTTCCCGAAGGTCTGTGATATCGCATCGCAAATGTTTCATTGTGTTAAAGAGCCCATAGCCAATTACTGAATGCGACGAGCGATAAGACCCTGGATGCGATGGTTCTTTATGCCATAGTTGAATATTCCATCGGATTTGCCTATATCGTATGAAAGTGTTCTGCTGTGAAAACAAGACCTTCTACCCACCTGAAGTCGTTGATTGTGATTTGCGATACGACAGACAGGGTATGGTTCACTGTTCGTAGAAATTCTTGTCCGATTGGCGAATTTTAGAGTTGAAATGTAGTTTTCTGCTGATTTTAGAGCATTTTGTGGAACAATTAGTGGACAAACTAGGAGAAGCCATAACTTCTTCAGTTCTTATCCAAATTGGATGCAAAAATAGGCTGGATGGCCATTTTTGAGTATGTTGAACTCATTGAAACAGTTTTTGAGAGGAAACTAAGCATCATAAACACACTTTTGATGCAATTTGAGCATAATAGAAAGGCCCAAGCCATTGAAAGATGGACCAAGGAGACGTAACCCAAGAGGGGTGAACTCCTTTATCATGTTCTTGTTGTGCGTTGTATATTGATGTTCATTGTTTTTATATTGCTGTTGTTCAACATATGGTTTTTATCTGAAATTGCGTATAACATTTACTGAAGAAACTCTCATGGGAATATGTTAATGGCAAAAGTTTTTTGAATCCTTGAGCACTTGATAAGCATCTTGGATTTATTTTTGAATTGGAAATTAGCACAACATTTCTAATATGCTCCAATTCAGATCATGTTTGATATTATAGCATTGGTTTTTTTTATACTAGATTTGCTTTGTGAAGGAAGGATTTAATTTTTTGAAAGTTATGTCATGCTCACAAGGTTAAATCTCAAAAGAGGTGAAGGAAAGCTGGTTGAAAGTCTTGAAATTGGGTCAAAGGGAAGAAGAGCAAGGTTCCCAAAGTCTTCTACAACAATTCAACATCAAGTTGCAGAAGTTGTAGTTGAGATTCCAATACCAGTACAAACTCAAGTTGTAGTTGAGTCTTCAGAGACCATGTCTCAAGGAGGAGAACCTATCATGACAGAAGATTAGAAGACCTTTAGAAAGGCTTTCTTTGATATCGCAGAGATGGTTAAGGTCCTAAAGAACTTTCTCCATTGGGAGGCTTGGAACTTTCTCCATGTAGTTTGTTGGTCCTCGAGAAGCCCTTCAGAAAGGATTTCTTTGATATGACATAGATGGTGAAGGTCCTCTATGAAGAGAGGAACAATAGACTACATGGAGAAAGTTCCAAGCCTCCCAATGGAGAAGGCTCTTCAGGAGGAGGTAATGGAAAAGAAGATAAAGTAAAAGGAAATAATGGGAATGGAGACAAGCCTCCACCATATCCATCGTCTTCTTCTTCGAAAGCATATTCAAACTCTTCCAAAAATACCACTGTTGCTCATACTCATCATCATTTTACAAAAGGGGTTTCTAAATCACCTTTTCTGAAGCTTGATTTTAAATTTGAGTTGCCTATATACAATGGAGAAGTTAATGCAAAGAAGTTGGATAACTGGATTTGTCAATTGGAGGTGTAATGTAGAATTTAGAGCCTTCGAGAGGATGATATCAAGTTTCAGTTCACTTCATTGAGAATGTAGGGTGAAACACATGTATGGTAGGAGTCAAGGACTCCAGACGAGATCAAGAAACATGGTAAGATATCTATTATTTGGTCTAATTTCATTACCGCTATAAAAAGACAGTGCTACCTTTAGCTCATATGAAAAAAGCCATTATGAATTGGCAAATTTTCAGACAATTGAACGGTCAAAATGTGCAAGAGTATGCTCAAGAGTTTAGCAAAAGAGCTTTTATGTTGGGAGTAGGTTTACAGTCACAAGATACCTTGCTGAAATACATAGGAGGGTTGCATAGCTATATTCAACATACCATTCTTATGTTTCGCCTTAGGAATCTTGATGAGGTATGTGTTCAAGCCTCACACCTCGAAGAAAGAGGGAAAAATATATAGGAAGAAGGTAAGAAGAAGCCCCACCTCGAAGAAAGAGGGAAAAATATATAGGAAAAAGGTAAGAAGAAGCCATTTCAGAGTGTTGAAAAAAGGAATAAGTTTAAAGGAAAGCAGAAGAAAAATGCTTATGTTAAGAAAGAAGGGGAGAGACCCGTGTGCAAGAATTGTTCCAATGAACGACATGATGAAGCACATTGCTGGAAGCTTCATACATAATTGCGACCGAAGAAATTCAACAATAAAGGGAAACAGAAGACCAATGTCGCTGCACAACAAGACATGGGTTCAGACTTAGGGGATGAAACAAAAATCGCAGCCACAGTCACCAAAGGAAAAGTTGTGGCAAAAGAAAGTATAGAGGTCAACAAAAAGTCAGTTGTAGCAAGTACCAGCGTGGCAAATAACTCTCGCAATGTTTCAAGTGAAGAAAACTGAATTGAGTTGTTCCCTATCCGAGTTGTTTCCAAGTATACAAAAATAGATACGTTGTTTGACAGTGGATCTTAGGCCAACTTAATTTATGTTGATTTAGTCAAGAAATTGAATCCGGAAACTGTGCCTCATCATAAACCGTATCCGTTGGGTTGGATAACCAAGGATGCCAATTTGCAAGTCACATGGAAATGTGTTTTCAGATTTGCAATCACCACCAATTTCGTTGATGAAGTTGAATTAGAAGTTGTGCCTTTGGATATCTTAGGAATTGTGTTGGGAAGTCCGTATTTGTATGACAGGAAGGTTGTTTTCCATAGATTTGAGAACAAATATCATTCGTTCAAAGACGGAGTGGATTACATTGTGAGAGCCCATTGCAAAAAACTTAATCTGTCTTTAGCAAGTGTAGGTGAAATGAAATGTATGGTTAATTCGAGCAAGGGTCTCGAGCTCCTCATGATCAAGCAAAAGAATGACATGCAAGAGGAATTCTTTGCAAGTTGGATGTGAAGTTGAACGCTGAATTGGTTGATGTGGTAAATCAATATGGAGAAATGTTTCAAGAACCAAAGGGATTACCACCGAAGAGAGGAGTCCAGAATGAAATTTAGCTACAACAGGATTGTCCAGTCCCAAACATTGGTATGTATCGAATGTCAATTTTGGAAAGTTGAGAAATTAAAAAGAAAATTCTAGGAATTGTTAGATAAAGGAGTAATTCGTCCTTCTACCTTGCCACGTGGTTCACCAATTGTATGGGTACCTAAGAAAGATGGAACGTGGTGCATGTGTGCAGATTATAGAGCTTTAAATAAGATCACAACAAAGAATCAATACCCACTGCCCATAATAGAGGATTTACCAGAATAGTGGAAAAATTAAAAGTATCTTGCTAAATTAGACTTGAGAAGTGGATATCATCAAGTTAGAATAGTTGAGGAGGACATATGGGAGACTGCTTTTAAAACCAATCAAGGATTGTTTGAGTGGATGGTTATGCTTTTCGGTCTTTGTAATGCTCTAGCTACATTCATGAGAGTTATGAATGATGTTTTAAGATCATTTCTCGATGAGTTTGTAATTGTCGATTTAGATGAAATTTTGATATTCAACAAATCACAAGAAGAGCATGTCAAGCATGTTAGGAAAGTTTTGGATATCATGAGAAAAGAACCATTATTTCCAAATATATATAAATGTGATTTTGGGAAAACTTCCTTAGTGTATTTGGGCCACATAGTTGGAGGAGGTGCGCTGAAGATTGATCCCTCTAAAGTTTCAGTTATTTTGAATTGGCTAATACCCAAACCAGTCACGGAAGTAAGGAGTTTTTTAGGAGCAACGCAGTACTGGAGGAAGTTTATTGCCAATTTCTCCTCCATAACAACTTCCACTACACGCATTGACCGACGTCAAGGTTGCCTTCTAGTGGGGAGGCAAACAACAAAATTGTTTGATGCTTTGAAACAAAATATCAATTCAACCCCAGTTTGCGCATTGCTGAATTTGAAACAACCCTTTGAAATTCAGATAGACACAAGTCGCTATGCATGCGTGTAGTTCCTTTACCCCATGGTAAGTTCATTTATTTCATTCTGAGATTTTTAATGGTAAGGAAATGGAAGCTTTATTTGATGGGAAAAGAAACCATTATTCACACTGATCATTAGCCTCTACAATATCTGCAATCTCAAACCAAATTGTAGCAGTCAAAGCACTTTCATTGGATGGGATTATTACAACAATTTCACTTGGTAATCGGCGGCAAGAAAGGTATATATAGTAGAGTTGTAGATATGCTTTCTAGGCCGGTTGAAAATATAACCATTGTACAACAGAATAATTAAGTTTTGCCTAAAATTTATGTTGAACAATACGCACAAGATGCTGATTTTCAAGAGGTATATCTAAACTTGAGTCAAGGCCACCAAGTTCAGGAATTAGACTACCATGTACATGATAATTTGTTTTATCATTTGGGAAAACTTTGTGTTCCATAGGTAGAGAGAGTAAATATCACAAGGGAAGCGCACACTTTTTTATATTGTTGGACATTTCGGTGTAAGTAAAACAATGGCAAATCTTCAGAGGTACGTTGATTGGCCTTGTATGCTTGAAAGTGTGTCACGTTTTATAAGAGGTTTATCAATGTGTGCAATCAGTAAGCCTAGTAATAGGAAACTAGGATTGTACACACCACTCCCAGTGCCTTCAAGACCATGGGAAAGTGTTTCTATGGATTTTGTAGGAGGTATTCCTTTATGAAGGAAAGGTCATGATTATTTGTATGTCGCTGTGGATAGGTTCAGTAAGGTGTGCATGTGAATGCCTTGTAAAAAGCAAATTACAGTTGGACAAAGAATTTAACTTTACTTTCAAAATGTATGGGTTCATTTTGGGTTGCCTATTTCTATTGTAAGTGATCGTGATTTTTGATTTGTTGGGAATTTTTGGTAAAGTTTATGGAAATTGATGCACACGGAACTGAAGAAAAGTACATCTTTTCATCCCGAAATAGATGGGAAAACTGAAGTAGTTAATAGGACAATCATTCATTTGCTAAGAGGATATTGTAGAAAACATCCTAAGTTGGATGAATAGTTGCATTATATTCAACATGCTTACAATTGAGCAAAACACTCTTCTATTCTAACTCCACCTTTTGAGGCATGTTTTGGGTATTTGCCTAAATTGCCTTTGGATTTCATGTTGAGAAAGATGTAGCTATAGATGGATATAGTGAGATAGACACGGAAATAATCTCATTGAGAAAATTCAGTTGATTCAACAAACAATTCAAGAACAACTAGAAAACAATCAAGGCAAGGCATGATAAGCATCGTGTGGATCATTAGTTTCAATTAGGTGATGAATTTTGGCTATACATTGGCAAAGAAATGCTTGAAGGTGAAGGTAAAAACTTGAAACCAATTCTTTATGGTCCATTTAAAATTCAAGAAAATATTGGTAATAATGCTTTTAGGCTTGATTTGTCTTCATATATGAAAAACTATTTTGTTTTTAATGTTGAAAAATTAAGATTGTATGAACCTTTTTTTATTTAAGATCCAGGAAAGAATGTTCAAATTCCAAGTATTGAAGACTTTTCTCTAGAATACCTTGATACAAAAGGACGAGGACAATAGAAAGAAGAAATATTGATTATCTTCGGGTGGGTCTCGAAGTACACATCCATCAAAGCCCAAATGGATTGAAGTGGGGAAGGTGAGTGAACAATATCCTCATCTATTCAATCACTGAAAGTGATCCTTTTGGGGTCCAAAGGGCTTATAGTGGAGATGAGTGATCAGGCGCTTAGAATTATGCTCAAAAATTAGACTGCCTAAATCTTGTGAAACTCAACTTCATACTGAATCCAACGGTGTGAACGACGTTTTAAAATTGAGTTCGTATGCAGAAGTTAGAGAAAGTCAAAATTCAGGTTTGACTTGCCTACATGGGAAGATTAGGATGATGCGACAAGTCTTCAGTGAATAAGGAGGCACCAAGGATAAGCCCAACATTAGCTCTCGCAAAATTTCATATCGTAGCAGTAGGTGGAAAAGGTGTTTCAACTCGGCCCTCAGCAAGTTCAAGGTTGCGATGTGATAAGGCAATCGCAAATTGCAATCGCAATCGATGAAGGGGAGAATATGTATTGTCCCCGACACATGACTTTGTACAAATATGCCTCAAAGACCCCTTCGGATCTCCCAAACGGTGGTGAATTTTGGAAAATTGTCCATGTGTTACTCAATTTCCTATATTGGGATAAAAAACCATGTTTCATAATTTTCATATTCTTCTTCATTTGCACGCAAATATAGGAGCAAGTTGGTCATTTGAAAGCTGTTGCGAATTTGGGGTTTGAAGCATTAGGTATTACTTAAAAATCCATACGTACGACCTGGGTGCATTTTGACTGATGTGGAGGTGTTCAAACAACATTTTCAACAAAAACCTTTTCTGTGTTTTCTCGAAAATGTGTCAATGCATGAAAGCTCCAAATTAGTTGCTCTCTAGTGCAGGGACATGTCAATGAAATATAAGTCTGCATGAAAGCTCCAAATTAGTTGTTCTCTAGTGCAGGAACATGTCAATGAAATATAAGTCTACCTCTGAGCGTCAAAAAGGATTCAAGAATATTCAAAATGCATGTTTGTACTACCGGCTAGCATTTTCTTTCGTGGAGTTTGAATGATTAAGTTCTTTACATATACCTGGTGCAAGATCCCTATGTGATGCAAGAACAAGACAATCTAGATTAACAACATTTTAATGAGCATTAATCCCAGGAATGCATATAATGAAGGTATTTTTATATAAAATACAACACAAGCACAAAGATTTGCTATTGCATTAAAAGAATGTAAAAAGAGTTCATAAACGGGTAAAACAAGGGCATCATATAAATAAAAAAGGTGCATTAAGTACAACAATTCTGCAGTTTGACACAACCCCCAGCTCAATAGGAATCATTATCTCTTCTAGCCTCTTCCATAGTGTTTCCCTAGGAGCAATGTTAAAAAAAATTCTAAAGTCAACAAAGCAACATAAGAGATCAATTTTATTATTTGGCATTCCCTTAAGAGTGACCAGATGATCTAGAGTGGAGTGGTATCTCTTAAACCCAACTTTCCCTTTAGCCTTTTTATCATGGCTTGGCTTTAAGCTGAAGGCTAATATTTATTTCCAAAATAAATATATATCACTTGACTATAATGTAACTTAATCATAATAATCTTAAAATCAATTTACTTGAAAACTATATATATATATATTATTAATATAAAATAAACTTCAGTAATTAAATAAGACATTTATACAAATTTTCTCTTAACTTTTTAATTTTATTAATATTGTTAATTTTTCCAACTTCTTTACAGTAACATATAAAAAATTTGAAAGGACAATGTCTTTTCGTATTATATTTCTTTAAACCATAAAAGTATCTCTTTTAATATTTTGTTTATAAGTAAATACAAAACGTTTGGAAAAGTTTAAAATAATGGGTCGAAAGATACCCGAAACATTTTGTATTTGTATGTATAACATGCTTATTTTTTATGATGGATGGCATGGACACTAAGATGGATGCTAAGATGAATGGTATGGATGATAAGATGGAAGAATTGAAGATAAATTTGAATCAGTTGCTACAAGAAATGGTCACTAATGGTGAAAGGGTATTAAAGGAAACTCATGATGAGAAAAAAATAAATGTTAATCATGATTTCATAGACTCTAATGTTGGATTGAAGACCCATTATGTTCCAAAAATCAATATGAGGAAGTTTGATGGCAAGGATCCCGGAACATGGATACTACAGATGGGGCAATTTTTCGATCTCCATAATGTGTAAAACACACAAAAGGTAAGGTATGTATTGCAACTTTTATATTTGAAATCAAATTAGTTTGTATGGTATCGATGTCTTTGCTCTTGTAAAGAAATTGTCACTTAGGAAATTTTTACGGAAGAAATGATAGCACATTATGAGAATACAAAAAGCAACACTTTTTTTAGCCAAATGATAAATCTCAAACAAAAGGGTTCAATGATGGAGCACATTAAGGACTTCCAAAAATTGAACATAAGGGTAAAAGATATTCTAGAGGAGCATAGGATTGATGTCTTCAAATAGACTTTAAAGGATAATATCCAACATGAGGTTCACCTTTGGGAACCTGATTCATTGGAGAAGGCATCCAGGTTAGCAAGAAAAATGGAAAGCAAAATTATGGCAACGAGGAAGCCTACCACTCACAACTATAAAGATGGAAGTGTTGCTTCCCTTAGCCTTCCACAACTTACAAGGTTCACACCACAACAATTGGAAGAAAAAAGAGCAAAAGAGATTTGTTACAGTTGTGATAGCAAATACACTAAAGGTCATAAGTGTGCTGAGAACAAATTATTTTACATAGATTTTGAAGAGGAGGAAGAAAGTGAACAAGAAATGTCAAAAGAAGAGGATATACTCCAGGAACAAACCCTAGATAAAGAAGAAATGAATCTGACCATATCTTGTAATGCATTGGCTGGAATTACCACTCCTCAAACTATCAAGATATAAGGACATATCAAGAAAAAAAAGGTAATAGTGTTGATTGATTCGAGAAGTAGCCATAATTTTGTTCATTGTAAGATAGCAAATGAATTGAATTGCTTCCTATATCCAGCACCAGAGTGTCAAGTGATGGTTGCAAGGGGAGGAACTATAAATTGCTCTGGAAAGTGCCATTATATCAAGTTATCTATGGGAGAATATGTATTGAATAGCCCAATGCTTTCCATTCCAATGGATGGTGCTGATGTTGTACTAGGAGTCCAATGGCTAGAATCCTTGGGTACAATAGCTTTTAATTTTCAAGAACTTTTCATGAAATTTTCTGTGGAA
>APFE030728122.1:61935-73083 GCA_000404065.3 Pinus taeda
GGAAACTGAGAAAGATAATCAGCTCTAACGGTATGACAAAGCTTCTAAAGAAGGAACAACGAGGTGTAATTGCACAATTATGTTCGCTATAGGTTCTCACATCGAAATCATCTATTCTCCAAATCTCCGAACAGTCTTGGACAATCATTCCAAGGTAGTTGAGACTCACAAAGGTCTCCTACCTATTCGTGATCATGATCATGCTATTCATTTGATTTCAGGAAGTGTTCCTCCAAAGATCAGGCCGTAAAGATATCCCTATGCCCAAAAGAGTGAAATTGAACGTATGGTCACAGAAATGCTAGAGATTGGTATAATTCAATCCAGTCACTATTAAAGATAAATTTTCCATTCTTATCATTGATGAATTATTGGATGAATTGCATGGATTTACTTCACCAAGTTGGATCTTCATTCAGGATATCATCAAATTAGAATGAACGCTGAAGACACTCCAAAAACAACATTTAGAACTCGTGAGGGTCATTATGAATTTTTGGTCATGCCTTTTGGCCTTACTAATGCAGCTTCTACATTTCAAGGTTTGATGAATTCCATTTTCAAACCCTTCCTTAGAAAGTTTGTGCTAGTAATTTTTGATGATATACTAACCTACAACAAGTCTTGGAAGGATCATGTACAACATGTTGACATGGTGCTCAAACTATTGGAGGAGAAACAATTATATGCAAAAATCTCCAAACATTTCTTTGGAGTACAAGAGGTGGAATATCTGGGTCATATTGTATCTCTTGAAGGTGTTAAGGTAGACCCTAGAAAAATTAAAACCATTAAGGAATGAAAAATCCCCACATCCATAAAGCATCTATGAGGATTTCTCAGGTTGACAGGGTATTATCGCAGGTTTGTTAAGAATTATAGGAGAATAGCAACACCTCTAACAACATTATTGAAAAAAGATGCATTTACATGGCCTCCGGAAGAAACGAAGGCTTATGAACATCTTAAAGAGGCAATGTGCCAAGCACTAGTCTTAGCTACACTAGACCTCACAAAAACCTTTATTGTGGAATGTGATGCCTCAGGAAATGGAACCAGTGTTGTTTTAATGCAAGAAGAAAGACCCATTGCTTTCGAAAGTCGTCCAAACAAAGGAATGTATTTACACAAAGCTATTTATGAGAAGGAAATGTTGGCAATACTACATGCACTTAAGAAATGACGACCCTACCTAATGGGAAGACACTTCAAGGTAAAAACATATCATGATAGTCTTAAATACGTTTTAGAACAAATATTATCTTCAGAAGAGCAGCAAAAATGGGTGACAAAGATGTTGGGTTATGACTTTGATGTTGGGAAGCAAATTATTGTGGCAGATGCACTCTCAAGAAAGGATGAGGATGTGGAAGCATTTCATTTTGCCAATCCTATTATCCAACCAGATTGGATAAACGAAGCAAGGGATGAATGGAAGAATGACAAGGAAGTGTGGGAGCTCATTCAAAAGATACAACAAGATCCCATTACGTCTGATACATTTATATGGAAAAATGATTCGTTATGGTACATGTATCGGGTATACCTATGTAAGAATTCCCAACTCAAACAAAATATTCTTAGGGAATTGCACACCTCTCTTTTAGGAGGGCATTCGGGATTTCTAAAAAACTACCACATGGTTAAGAAGGATTTTTTGGAACGGCCTTAAATTGGATATTCAAAAGTTTGTGGCAGAATGTTTCTTTTGCCAAAAAAATAAAGTTGAAACAATTAAGACTCCATGACTATTACAAGCTTTATCCATTCCAAGCTAACGTTGGGAGGAGGTTTCAATGGATTTTATCGTAGATTTACCCAAGTCCGAAGGAAAGAGTGTTATGATGGTGGTAGTGGATAGACTTACCTAGTATGCACACTTTTGTGCATTATCTCATCTATTTAAAAAAAGTAAAGTTTTTACCGCATTTATGGAAACAATTCAAAAGCTACATGGAAACCCAAAGATTATTGTAAGTGACAAAGATTTCATTTTCACTGGAAATTTTTGGACATAATTATTTTCTTATCCTGGTACTCAGTTAGCTCATAGCTCATCTTATCATCCTCAATCCGATGGGAAAATAGAGATAGTAACAAATGTTTGGAAGGATATCTTCGTTGCTTTGTATCTGATAAACACGCACAATGGGTCAAATGGTTGCCTCAGGGTGAATGGTGGTATAACACTTCCTTCCATACTACAACAAAAATGACCCCATTTATGGCACTTTATGGATATCATCCACCATCCATCACATCATTTTTAAGAGAAAATTCTAAGCTTCAAGCAGTGGAAGATCACATCGAGCATCAACAACAAGTTCTCCAACTCTTAAAGAATAACTTCACCTTGACGCAGAATAGAATGAAATAGCAGGCAGATCAACATTGCATCGAAAGAAGTTTTGATGTAGTTGATTGTGTATTCCTACGACTACAACGATATAAGCAAATGTTCCTCAAGCAAGCTAAGAAGGACAACAAATCATCACTAAAGTATTATGGTCCGTACAAGGTGTTGCAAAAAATAGGTACTATGGCATACAAATTGGAGCTTCCTGCAGCTTCTCGAGTGCACCCAGTTTTCCATGTTTCATGCTTAAAGAAGGTTATAGGTGACAAGCTTCTAGTTCAGACAATATTGCAAGAACTTGATGAGGAAGGAAAAATCATATTGGAACTTGAAGTAGTCGAAGAAACAAGTGTAAGGACTCTTCGCTCCAATGCGTTGGAAGCACACGCCTTACATGGAACACCACTTGCCTCGAGAGCTTGCTCTATCCCAGGTCAACTCCTCTTCACCATGTTGGGACCAGGACACATCCATGAAGAATCCGGAGCACATCGCCTGTCTAACCGAGCTCATCCACGGACCCCATCGTGATATTACCGGGCCCACCACCTTCGTTCGACATTCCGAGGATTCATCCACTTGGTTAACTTCGGGGCATGGCTCTGATACCACTTGTAAGGATTCTGGACACCACATATCTCCATAATGGTATGATATTGTCCACTTTGGGCCTAAGCCCTCATGGATTTGCTTTTGGACTTACCCCAAAAGGCCTCATACCAATGGAGATATTTGTCCATCCTTATATACCCATGATCTTCCCCACTTCTAGTCATAAGGATACCCATGATCTTCCCCACTTCTAGTCAATGTGAGACTTTGGTCGTATACCCAACAACAAGAACTCGACAGCTACGAAATAGATCAATTTCAGAGTATCTCATAAAGTGGAATAACTTACCCGTTGAACATTCCACATGTGAGGATGAGAATTTTATACGGAAACATCTAGAACTACTAAAGTGTTGAGGACAATGATTTTTTGAAGGAGAGGGGCATGTTAGGTCCCTATAATATTAGTGATCCTCCCATTACTATTGTCATTGTATTCCTTATTGTTATTATTGTGCCCCTATTGTCCCCATATTGTTATTATTATGCCCCATAAAATCCCTCTATTGTAATTTTTGTGCCTTTATATTATTATTGTTAGGTCAGCTTGGTTATATTGTGACCCTGTAGACTCCTATATATAGAAATGAGGTTTTGTCATTTGAATCATCAAAGAATTGTTCATTTGTGTAATGTAAAGGAAGTTGCCCCCTCGAAGAGGCTTTTATATCTAAGGCGTTGACCTATCTTTTCTATCTTTTTGTGAGCTCGTTTCATAACACAGTAGCAAGCTTATTAGAGGAGATATCAAATGATGATTACAATGATGGCCTAGGATGGAAGTCCATAGGAGTTGTAGGCCTCATGCTAAGGACACATTATGGGTATGATTCCTAGTTTTCTAGAGATTTTAGGAGAAGAATATTGGAAGTTGGTTTGGAAACTTATTTTTAGGTAACATATGGGATTAATGGCTAATCATGCTCCTTCCATTCAAAATTTCTCTAGAAGAGATTTCCAACAGTATGTGGAAGTTTAGAAATGGCATTGTGGTTCAAAAGTTATGGCCTACTAAAGTTCAGGGTGATTAAAGAATTAAGCAGGGTGGAAAGTTCAGGGTGATTAAAGAATTAAGCAGGGTGGAAGATCAGAGATCAGAGCTCTTGAATATCGAAACCCCCACAAATCGAAGATCGAAGCATCTTAGGACACACAAGTCATATTTCAGAGATTCTAAGGAGTAGCACACAATGAATGCAAATCTTTGATCAATGAGTAGCGATATTACATGACAGAGGTCTCAACATATTAACTATTGGAGGATTCAAGGTGCGACACAATAGCTAAGGCAATGCACTGATTAGCGACTTGCGATCCCAGATGTTGGAGGACAAGGCCATATTGTCAATCAACATTCGGCAGTTTCATAGGTGACCAACATTAGGAAACAACTAATCAACAACTTTTGATTGAGTTGAATAAGCCGAGACAACATATTCTTTGCGAAATCATTGAGAAGGCCAAAAAGGAATTTACAAAGGAATTCACTAAAAAAACAGGGTAGGGGAGGCCTCTTTCTCTCTCCTCAGGAAAGATAGATGGAGGCATTTGATTCGGCGTGATAAGGACAGATTATAGTTTCATATGAGCTCTGATGTGGACAAGTGGTAGGATCTGATTGGTTCCGATAAGGGACACGTGGTTGTTAACATCAACATGATGTGATGGTATGGAGGGACATGTGGTAGGTAGTTTTGGTTTTTTGAGGTGGCTTAATGGGCTATATCTTGGTTACATGTGTGACCTCTCGGGAGATGCCCCGTGGAGATGATGATGTCACATCGACGATCGACGGTTTGTTGTTGCTGGCATATAGGAAACAAGTGGAAATCCCTAATAACAAGGCTCCGATAATGTTAAGCAATTGATTGTGGAATAAGCACAAAACTTATTGCACAGTGCTTAACAAAGGAAAAAGGCTCCCGACACAAATGTGTGTCGAAAGACATAACACAATCATGTTCTCGTACTGAGAACAAGTATGTTCTTGTACTGGTATGACTCTGTTCCTGTACCAGAATATATTTACACTCCACAATCTTGCAACCCTTTATCTATAAATCAAAACATTGTGTTGTAAAGCATGAAATTGACAAGTGCAGAAAGGAAACCTTCAAATCAACTGATAACAAAAGAAATCCCAAATCAAATGAAAATTACAATTCAAGAATATTAATTGCAAAAGTCAAAGGGAAATTTCATTAATCTTAGTGCAAGTAGTAACCTCTTGCATTTGAATAAAAGATTGACGTAGGGCTTTTCGCCTACATAAGGGCGAGACGTTTCCCAATGGCGATATCAATAAATGAATAATAAGGTTGTAGTAATGGAAAGTTGAAACGTATCTATGCCAGTAATTCCATTGAATCATAATATTGTTTAGGTAGGAGAAGTAGGAACTGACAAAACTCCCCAACGTAGTTTCTTCCTCTTTCTTTCAATATAAACGTGAATCCATTCCCAAGGTACGAGAGACGGACCTTTCCAGCTAAAGCAAGAAGGGCAAAGATAATACTAACTTAGTTCTGTCCCTAGTGTTGTCCTAGTGTTGTAGCATAGGTAATGAGTTTTTAGGTTGGAAATAGAAGGCCTAGTTTCAATTAGATCCAGATTTCTCCCTTTTCTTTCTTTTATGAGATAATAAGAACAATAGAAATTGGAATTTCTGGACATGGGTGGTACTACATTGAACGATTAATGGCATGGGACTTACTATAAAGAACGGACCTAAAAGCAGTAGCTAGTTCGGCTTTGGCTGAAAGGCCTAAGGCGGAAAGAAAGGGCAGATTAGGCAATACCTTAGGGGTAGTAGTTACTTTAGTAAAGAGCTGTTCAAATCAACTGATAACAAAAGAAATCCCAAATCAAATGAAAATTACAATTCAAGAATATTAATTACAAAAGTCAAAGGGAAATTTCATTAATCTTAGTGCAAGTAGTAACCTCTTGCATTTGAATAAAAGATTACGACTTAAAATATTCTTTAAGTGATCCTCTATAAACATTTATTAGTGTTGAAGAACTCTATAAACATTTATTAGTGTTGTTATTAGTGTTGAAGAACTCTATAAACATTTATTAGTGTTGAAGAAATCTGGTGTATAAATGAATTCAATCATTAAATAAAAGATCTACTCTAACAATCCTGAATCTGAAAAGTGATAGCAAATTATTCTTGTACTTAAACTTCAGCTTATAGATATTTATCAAAGCAAGGATTACGATTTAAACTTAATGATTTACACAAGATGATTAACAAGACTACATAATTACAGTATATAGAGTATGCTTATTGTAAAGAAACAGATCTTTAAAGAAAACCTAAATGATTAAACCCTGCAAACTCTAACCATTATTCCAAAAATGATTCAAGAGGAAGCTTCTCAGATAAAAGACATTCTTGTGTTTTAAGAAGAATATAAATAATGCTTTAATAGAAATAAAAACACACTCAACACATGCAAGCCCTCAAATCTGATATCACTTGGTGAAAGAAAACTAAACATAAGAGTGTTATCAATCCTACACACTCACCATTAAGAAGCAAACTTCACACCACTCACTTCCTGTAAATAAAGCATAATATAATAACAATGGGAGAACGAGCTGGGTTGACTGGGCCTTAGCCAACCATCTCATTTTCCTTTAATGAAAACACTTAGTCTATGAGAGCAATATTAACATTACAAGAAATAGACAAAATGGATGCATAAACTTGGCATTGATGTCTCGTATTAATGGAAATCCCAATCCTTATACATTTAAAGATCCATAGTCCATTTCGAAATTGATTCGAAATTGATCTAAGGGGAAGACCCCAAACACTTATCTTAGTAGCATGAAAGTACAAAGAATGGCTTATTGTCCTCCCTACAAAGCCATGATTTGAATTTTATATAATTTACAATTATATGACAAACTTTGAACAAGCCAAACTAAACAGAAACTGAAGGAGAGAGAATCATAACAACTTCCCATCCAAAGGCAAATATTTTTTTTCCAAAATAAATTTATACCACTTTATTAAAATGTAACCAAACATAATAATCCTAAAATCAATTTAATATGATAAATAATACCTTTTAAATACTATTATTTTTACACAGAATTTTATAAAAATTTAAAAGCACAATGTTCTCTTCCTATTATATTTCTTTAAACAATAAAAGTATCTTTTTTAATATTTTGTTCGGAAAAAGTTGAAATAATGGGTTCCATGATAGCTATTTCTTTAAACAATAAAAGTATCTTTTTTAATATTTTGTTCGGAAAAAGTTGAAATAATGGGTTCCATGATAGCTGGAACATTTTGTAATTTTTTATGATTTTATAAAATTTTATTTAAAATATAAAAACTTTTATTTTTAAAATTTTTAAATTAAAATTTAAAATTAGTTGAATTTAGCATCTAAAACTATTAGATTAAATACAATATAAATATTATATCAAAATGTCATTCTGTATTAAATAATAATGTATTTAAAGTTAACTAAAACATGGTTTACCATTAATAATAATGCTTATTCAAAATCGTAAAGTCCCATATACATTGCACTTAATGACTCAACGAGTTAGAACATAGACATATATGCTTTGTTAATCAGAGTTTTATTTAATTGAGATATTAAATTAACAATTTTGTGTATATTAACAAATATAAGAAATCAAATTAATATTATTTTTTTTTACTTTAAATTTAATTATAATAATGATAATAATCATTCTTTAAATCATATTTAAAATATTAATAAATATTTATATTATAATTATGTTTTATTTTAATTATAAATTGAATATTAAATATCATTTTTTTCAACATCAATTATTTTAATTTAAGTATAGAATTTAAATTTAAGTATATAGCGTGAATTTAATTATATAACTGTATAATTTGAATTTATTCATATAAAACTAGTATTTTTTTGAAATTCTTCCCTATATTTAGATGCAATTTAATCAACATTTTCAATAATATTGAACAATTAAATATAGCATGCCTTATCTCTTAAAGGCACACTTCATAAATATGGAGAATTTATTAAAAATTTAGAGTTTTATTAATTATTATGTATATTAATCATCCATTTTCAATATCAATTAATTTTGTTATTTTATTATAAAATGATTGTATTAAAACGCTTTGACATTTAAAAAAACTATTAATAAAAAATTAGTGTAGATCCATCTAAATCACTGTAGATCCATGTACTTTAGTTTTTAAATAATGAACAATAACTTTAAAAAATATATATAACATAACATAAGCTTAAAATTATTGTCCATTTGAGCCTGACTATGTTTATATATCAATAATTAACAACAATGGAAAGAAATCATTTGAACTCTATTTAAATCATTTGAACTCTATTTTACATTCTACGGCAAAAGTAGGTAATTTTATCCATATTCAAATAACATTATGTCAAGTAATAATACATTTAGAGTTACTAAAACAACAAGGTATATTGATAAACAATATTCAAACCATATCATGAAGTGGCATTACATATATTAAGATAGTGATGTATAGGGACAAGTTTGATTGAACTATGTAGGGAATCGATACAAGCCATAAGAAGGTCTTCTTGTGCTGGTGGAAGGCAAACCCACAACCCAATACCTTGCTTTATCCCAAATAATGAACATAGCAATAACTCCTCCAAATCCTATCCCCATTCCTATAGCTAATGCCATCAAAGACATTTTTCCATTTATATAGCTGAGCCATTCTCTTTTAATGCCACTTTGATTGCCACTGACACTGTCTCTACTCGGTGTTTTTGTATAGTTTTGATTGCATCTTGGTAGAGGATATCCACATAAGCACTTATTCTTTTGAAATGAAGACTTATTAAAGGTGTAAAATTGTGTCCCTGTTGGAATTGGCCCACAAAGGTAATTAGATGAAACATCTAGAAAAGCCAACATTGATAATTGAGAGAGTTCTTGAGGAATTGCTCCATCCAAATTATTTTTGGACAAGTCCAACTGCTCCAAAGTAGATATCTCACTAAAAGATTCAGGTATCTTTCCTTCCAATTGGTTCCCAGAGAAATTTAGTAACCTCAAGCTTCTCATGTTGCCTATGCTTACAGGGATTTCTCCAGTAAGATTATTCTTAGACAAATCAAGTATAATGTTTGTACCCCAGACATCTGACACATTATACTCAATCCCTTTTATGTATTCCTCCATATGAAAATCATAGGATTTCCAATTAGATTCATTTGCAATATTGACACTGAATCCTTGGAGCCTTTCAAGATCATATGGTATTGTTCCATTAAAATTATTGTTGGATAAATCCAACAAAAACAAGCAAACAAGCTGATGAAGTTTGTGATCCATTGAGGAATACTACCATGAAAATTATTATAACTCAGGGTTAAAACTCTCAAGTTACCCAGATTTGCAAGGGTGGAAGGAAGTTCACCTGTAAATCTACACTTCCTTAAATCCAATATTAGAAGCTCAGTGCAATTAGCAAAAGATGATGTTAAAGTCCCAGAGAAATTGTTAGAATGAGCTGAGAAATGATATAAATAAGTTGAATTATAAGTGCACATAGTAGGAATAGGTCCCTCCAAATTGTTTTCTGATAAATCTAATATTTCCAGTGAAATTAAATTGTTAATATTATTAGGAATCTTTCTAATAAAATTGTTTGAACTAAGTAATTCAAGGACTGAAGTTCTCCTATAGCTCTTGGAATTGTCCCTTTGAGGAGGTTGTTTGAGAAATCTAAAAATTCAAGCTTCTTTAAACGGGCAATGGTTTTAGGAATAGGACCTGTGAATTTATTTTCAGATAGGTCTAGTACGCCCAAATTATTCAAATTGAAAATGCCTTTAGGTATGTTATGGCTAAGCTTGCTATCGGAAATATCTAAAGCCGTCAACGTAGATAAATTGGCAATGTCTTCATGTACATGAATGAGGTTGTTTTGAGAAAGCCATAATCGATTTATGTTAACCAAATTGGCAATACCTTGCGGAATGGTAGTGAGTTGGTTACCAGAGAGAACTAAGTCCGTCAAGTGGGTCAAATTGGCAATACCTTCCGGAATGGTAGTGAGTTGGTTACCAAAGAGATCCAAGTTCGTCACGTTAACCAAATTGGCAATACCTTCCGGTATGGTAGCGAGTTGGTTAACAGAGAGATCCAATGTCCTCATGTTAACCAAATTGGCAATACCTTTCGGTATGGTAGCGAGGTGGTTAAAAGAGAGATCCAAGTCAGTCAACTGGGTCAAATTGGTAATGCCCTCAGATATGTGAGTCAGTCTACATTCAAGAAGGGATAAGGTAGTTAATTTGGTCAAATTGGCAATGGAATTAGGTATCCTCCCTGTGAGGTTAAAACTAAGAGACAGAGTGGAGAGGGGAAGTCTAAATATTTCAGAGGGAATAGAACCGGAAATACTACGACCAGAAATGGATAGATATGAAAGTTGTGTCAAATTACCCAATTCACATGGAATTCTGCCTGATAAGCCGCTGCCGTCCAGACACAGGGACTGGAGCTTCTTTAACATGCCCAACTCGACTGGAATAGGACCATTGAACATATTGGCACTGAGGTCCAGGTACTTCAGTTTCTGCAGCTTGTGCAACTCTATTGGAATAGGACCGCTGAGCTTATTGTCAGAGAGGTCCAGGTACTTCAGTTTCTGCAGCTTGTGCAACTCTATTGGAATAGGACCGCTGAGCTTATTGCCGATGAGACGCAGTGCTTGTAGTTCTTTAAGGTGGCCAAACTCGGCCGGAATTCCTCCAGTGAAATGATTAAAAGAAAGATCCACGGTGCGCAGATTATGGAGGTTGCCAAACTCGGCCGGAATTCCTCCAGTGAAAAGATTATGAGAAAGATCCACGGTGCGCAGATTATGGAGCTTGCCAAACTCGGCCGGAATTCCTCCAGTGAGAGCAGTATCAGAAAGATCCACGGTGCGCAGATTATGGAGGTTGCCAAACTCGGCCGGAATTCCTCCAGTGAAAGCATTACCAGAAAGATCCACGGTGCGCAGATTATGGAGCTTGCCAAACTCGGCTGGAATTCCTCCAGTGAAACCATTCCAAGAAAGATTCACGGTGCGCAGATTATGGAGCTTGCCAAACTCGGCCGGAATTCCTACAGTGAAAAAATTCCAAGAAAGATCCACGGTGCGCAGATTATAGAGC
>APFE030728128.1:0-28203 GCA_000404065.3 Pinus taeda
CATGCACAAAACCATAGGTGGGTCCGTCCAACCTAACATAGGGTCCAAAACCAAAATTTTCTGGGGCGCTGCCCCGGACCCCATAAAGTGGGGTTACGGGTACCCCTCAAATTCCCTATTAACTATGTGGAAAGAATATAACACAACCCAACACTATAGGTTAGTGGGACATGATGAGCACACCTGTAGAAGTTATGAGCTAATGATGGATTGAACTCCTACCTACAGAGTTCAGGCCGAAACACGTCCCCTCGATCAAAACACAGGAATGCGTGCACTAAATTTCAATGGAGCGGATGAGGCCGAGGTGTAGGGGTACTAGGAAGAGGTCGTAGAAAGTTCATATGTTACAATTGCGAAGGGCCAGGGCATTACACCCGCGATTGTATGAATCCATCATGACCATGATGTTTGTATTGTATGTTGTTTGAAAATGAGATGGAGGATTGTCCCATGTTGATAGTCAGGTTGCGAAATAAAGGAGCACTCCAACCTCCCCCTACTCAAAACCTGCAAATGATGAGGTTTGAGCCACGCAAGGTGGACCCTAACGTAAATATCGTGCTCCTAAGTGGAATAACGATAGGGGATGCCAAAGGCAAGCAACCTAAAGAAAGTACCTAGATTCGTAAGGCTCCAATGAAGGAACCAGAATTTGATTTGGAGCGCACTAAGGAGACCTTCATGGAAGCTAAGAGAAGCTTCGTGGATGCCTCCACTTTAGGAGGTAAAGAAAGAATGGAGCCAGAAATGGATGCATCGATGCTTACTACATTCTTGGAGACATGCATGAAGCTGTTGTGCAACAAAAAGGTTGTAAAGGGGTTGCAAGAACTCATAATGAGATGCATTGGGACAGTGCAAGGAGAACTGCATGTAGTCCGGAAGCTTGGGAAGCACACAACATGAAAAAGAAGGGAGATGATATTAACCATGCAGATTGAGGAATATGAGATGGACCAAGTGATTCTAGATCTAGGATCAGACCCAAATGTGCTACAAAAATAGATATGGGAGCACATAGGCCGACCTGCATTGCAATGGTCTCCTATCCAACTGTGAAAGGAGAACAAGCAAAAGATCCTACCAATGCGGAGATTGTAGGGAATCATAGTAGATATCGAAGGAGCAAGTGTGCTAGCAGATTTAGTAGTGATAGAGATTGTTGATGACAACAATCCCTACCCCATGCTATTGTGAATAAACTGGGCCACTCACATGAATGGAGTGATAAATCTGAAGAAGCGCCAAATGATCTTTGAGAAAAATTCACTACGTGTAGTGGTGCCGTTAGACCCTGTAGAAGGATCGCGCTACACAGAGCCAGTGTGGTACTATGACAACGATGACAATCTAGACTACATCTACAAGATAACCGTGTAGGAGAAAGGCTAGGTAAATCCAAACGCAGATGGCTGAACCTCATTGGAGCGCAAAAGCTCCTGCACATCACATTCTGATGAGGAGATAGAACGATGACAGAACCGGTTACACGGGGTAACCACCCTCAACTGTAACATGATGATGAGATTGATGCATAGCGATAGAGATAAGACATCTGCCTACGTATGATAGGTTAAGCGAGGTGGATGAATTCCTAAACAAACTTGAAGGAGAAGTACTAGAACAATAATGTTTCGATGCTCTGAAATGGGCACTGCAAGCTACACCCATAAGATGGTGGGGTACACACCAAAGAAGTTTTGAGGACTAGTGTGACTATTAAAGGATGATGCGCATGTAGTTTAGGAAGCCTCCAATGCAATTAAAAAAAAATATTGTCAGATGAACTAGCTCGTGCACCCACCTATCCAGGTGGATATAGGCATATGGTCTGAAACCTGCACGAATGCAAACTGTCCTCACGGTAGGAGACATGATCAATAAGCAGGTCTAGGTAAGGCAATGGCACGAATGACCCCTTTGGTTGGAACCATGAAGTATGGAAATACCAAGTTCCCAGAAAGATATCCATGTAGAAGCCTTTAACAAAGTACACGAGGCACTGAAAAAGGTCCACAGTCTGAAGCAAACTGACTAGGACCTGCGCGTACCAGCATTTATATGGGTTTATAGGACCGCATGCAAGAACCTCACCACGCAAGCTCTGCCAAGGCTGGAGTATAAAGAAAACACTATAACCTTGGAAGAAGAAATCCAATAGGGAAACTCTAGGCTCCAAGAACATGAAGAAGAAATGGTACAATTAAGGAAGAAAAGTGCTCTTGTAGACGCGAAAGTCAAAAAGCTGGAGGATGAGATAAAGGGTTATTTTCTCAGTAAAATGACTAGGGCGATAATGCAATATATGCATGATAATGAGGAAAAATTTGAGGCCTACCACTGTGAATTGATTAATTTGATGCCTTACTTTGGACCGTACATTACTAAGAGAGTCGACTAGGGTAGCGCGTTGCCAATGATAAAGTGTGCGATGGCGCCCGCAACAATAAAAGGTGGGTTTTTCCCAAGAAACATGATGGATGACAAGATGAACATTTACACAGGTGGTGCGACCACCTCACTAGCCAAGGAAAGTAGAGTCTTAGCGCTCTAGGCAGTTGAAAGGAAGAACAAGACTATAAACTACTCTATCAGGGAGTTGCGCGCAGAAGCAGAGAGTCATGAGGTACGCGACCGCACACGAGGGGTTGCAATACGACACAGGTTGGCCAGAAAGTGACTGTTGAAGTCACTATTCATGATGGTATGCTTGAATTGAGACCAAATGGAGTGGCCGACAGGCATTTAAGATGCGATCTATGGGTAAGATTTGGGAAAATCTGCCACCAAGGGAACATTATTGAACTAGATTTGGGGGGAACGGTCGAATTCAAATTCAAACAATGTTATAAATTACAAGGGGCTACCCAACAAACAACACTTGGTCATTTGTGAATTGAGTGATTGAGCAGAGCCCTATTTTTTTTGTGCCAAGCATTAATTGAGACCCTGAGTTTGCGAGTGATATATTTTTGGATAGACATGATGACAACAACTACTCAGAAGTTATGGTGATAATTGAATTAACCACTAGAGAGGCCTCACAGGCCTTTACTATGGAGGATGCTAGGGAAGGTGTTGGGGTTGTGGCAGAAATCCCAAAATCATTGCGCATGCCAAGATCCAAGAAGGTCAAACAAGCGATGGTTCCTGTACATGTGTCCCCATGGAACTCGTTGTGCACCAAGCTATTAATGGAGGATAACGGGAAAGTTTTCACCATAGAGACTGATGAAGATGAAGAAGACCTGGAGGACCTAATTATTGAAGAGGATGAGGACGAAGGAATGGAGAAGGAAACTGAGCCTGTGCACCCCTTAATGAAGTTGCCTGCTTATGTCCCCCTGCGGAAAGGGAAGGCTAAAGTGCACAAGGACCTCCACGAGACCAAGAGGTTGCTCCAGAACCCGCTACTCCCAGACAACATTACTTTCTAGAGCAGGCACCTAAGATGGGTGCTGAGCTTAAATTTTGAAAATTGGGACTTCGATGACCATGAGAAGTTCCCTCACCTTGAGACCTCGCACCTCATGAAGCGCAAGCAGAACACCATAATGGGGGTTAGAATTAGATTCGCGAAAGTGGTTGTGCTGGGTGGAAAAGGTCGGGCTACTTAACCTAATTTGGGTGACACATTTGCACCGCACCCCAATAACCATTTTTTTCGTTAGGAAACTACTCTGCCTGGTGCATTATGGGTTTTTATGGGCGAAGAATCCCATCCCCATCACGAAATACTTGATTAACTTCATTACCTGACTGCTACGCAAAGGAGAGGACCTGCAGACATCTCAGAGGGAAGAGCAGTGACTTGGCCATTGCAAAGGCCATGAAGAAGTGCAATCCAGAAAAGGAGAAAAGGGGATACACTACATCCAGAATCAATGACAAAACAGTGAAAGTGGTGACCCAAATACTGGCCAATAAGTTTATGCACAAGTGCCATACAGACGAGGTACCCATGCCAGTGGTAGCACTGGCTGAGTAGTGCACAGAGGGGTTCTAGTTTAACTAGTCCAAGTTCCTCTGCAAGGAGTTCTTGGAAAATTGCAGTGAGGCCTAGGAACAAGGCAAAACATTCCACTATGCATTACTTATGCTGTCCATAGTGCTTGTGGCCAGGGAACTACCAGAGGATAGTAAATTCCCCATAATTGACAGGGACCTGCGAGAGGCCACAAAGTACTCTTCACTCTGGGCCACAAAGGATGTCAATAGGATCCACGATGGTAAAATCTTCTAGGTGTTCATGGAGATGAACCTCAGAATGGGGATCAACTGCAAGCCACAATTGTTGCCCACTGTCTACAACAGCCTACAGAGTTTCGGAAAAAGTAAAGCAAACATCCATAGCATATACATCAGAGTGCACAAGGACCCGACCAAACAATGGAGGAAGCTACCCTTTGTAGCCAAGGACGATGTCATCTTTAATGTCTTGGAGACATGGCTGCCGGAGTAACGAACCCCAAACATCGCGGAGATAGAGAATTCAGGGGCACAAAGGATGAAAGAAGAGGCCAAACTATGCATCGCACAGTTTGCAAAAAAAATAAGGAAGGAGGCAATGATAGCAGAAGTGCGGGTAGCATGGGATGCTGCAAAAATAGCAACTGAATAGGAAAAGGCTGAAGCAATAGCAGCAGTGTAGGAAGTATCCACGAAGGCGTGCAAGGGCCAAATGTCAGCTTTGCATGGGCATGAAGCAGAGGAAGAAGAGGGAGGCATAGACCCACAAACTATATCAACACAATTGAAGCCCCAACACCCAACTGAGTGGGCAAGGCCGTGCAAGAAGGTCAAGGCATCAAAGTTGTCTATTGACCCAATAACCCTAACCAAGGGTGATCTGCACGACATCGATGAGATAGTGTGCAATGTCACCTCTAAGGCCCTCCAAAATTTCATGCAGGAGAACTAGATTGTGTTGGGGGCCCTCAGATCATAGCTGTAGGAGTTGTAGCCATGCCCTCCTTAGGCTGGTACCCTTTTGACCAGCCTCATAGTCAGAACAACGACAATAGAATAGATGTTGCGTGCTTAGGTGACGAATACGATAGTGCTGCTAAAAGGGGCACTAGTGACAAAAACTGAGGCCGACGGGCCTATGGTTAGTGCATTGAAGGGTCTTAGCATCAGCATGGCTACACTCCCACAGGAGACCTTATACATTCTACATGATGGGATAACTACAAAACTGTGGGCTAGGGAGAGTTGCGCACTGCAAGTCCTCAGTGAGGAGAAAATCAATATGGAACAATTGAGCTTGTAGTGTGATGAAGTGGTGTCATAGAATCGAAAACTGGTATAGGTAATAGATGAAAAGCATCCTGGAGCTGGCCATCCCAGCAGACATACCAGCAGAGGTGCACATACACAGGTTAACATCAGGTGTGCATGTGGCGTGGGAGGAAATGACAAATGTTTAGCTGGAGCTGAACCTTCAAATCGCAAAGCTATAGTTAAAGGTGCAACCATCCACCCCTCTGGAAGTCAGAGAACAAGGCACTAGTGCTATTACAGTGGGACTGAATGAGATTGGCAATGTAGTGCGAGAATACTCCAGCATGTTGGAAGAGTCATTGAGGTCCTCACAAATCTACAGGAGGACCCCAACATCTAGCACTTAGAGACAGAAGCACAAGAAATCCAACAATAGTATGACAACATTAAAGGAAATGCGTAAATGATGTCCCTCACTCAGGGGCTTGCACTGATGCAACAAGCCAAAGTGTTAAAATAATGGTGGATGCGGCATGACATAAGGAAGCAGTCCTGAAGGCGCGTGTTCAACCTTGGATTGACGAGGCCTTCAACATCACAATAAAATTTGAAGGAAAGCTCACACACATGCATGGGATACATGCAAATATGCAGAGAAGCACTTCCAACATAATGGTCTTGGAACAACGCATGCAATAGACCCAACAGATAGCAACTTAGTGCGCTTCCAACCTTGCAGCAATTTGAGCAGAGTTGGAAGGACTCTGCGCAAAGATCTGTACACTGACAGAGTGACTCGAGGATGAGTCACGATGTTTGTGTTGGGGGCTTTTTGGGCATCGAATCCACCCAAGGCAGGTTTTGGGTCTTAAGGCCCAAGTTTTGACTGAATATTTTTGTAAAAGCTCCGCGAATTGCGAGCGCAGGGCGCAGAATTATAATAGAGTCACAAGGTTGTCCACCCTAGCTTTTCTAATGTAATGTTAGCTGGATAGACCTACCCATGGCCCACAGACCATGGGATTGTATAAATAGAGTGAGGCTCTAAGTGTATAAGATAATAGCTAAGATGGAATAGAGAAGAGTAAGAGAAGTCTAAGTGATTATGCTTAAGTGTAAAGTGTGTCCATGGGTCATAGGGTAGGGAAAGGATCTGCAGTTGAGTGCACAGAGGCCTGGTAGTCTTCAACTGAGTGTATGGAACTCTGCAGCTGATTGCGCGGGACGGGTCGAGTCTGTAACCATTAGAAGAATCAATAAAGAGAAATTTACCATATTTCTGTCCATCTTTTCCTATTTTAATATATGATTGGGTATAATTTGCAAGTATATTATTTATGTGTTGCGCAAACGTATTTGAATGTTTTGTATAACTAATTATAACATAAGACATCCATGTACGTGAAGGTAATTAACTGGTATAGGAAGATAAGTAAGATCACGGGTAATAGCACAAAGCGTGGCTCTAAGCGCGGAAGCTCCATGAGCCCTAGTTAGGGTTGTGCGAAGGTAGTGTATCAAGGCGTGAGGAATAGGGAAGTATGCAAAGTGACCTACGCGTAGGGACAAATAGTGAGACTAGTCGAACCTCTCAGACATCTCAAGGGTGTGGAAACCTGGTTCTAGCACCCTCCCATACTACTTCGAGTGAGACCTCAGTGCGCGCTTCGTGGACTGTTGCTGAAAGGGCCAGTAGTACAGGGATTTGTTTGGTTAATTAACTCTGAACTTGGGTCAGGCCCCAACAAGCCAACAAGCAATAACCATGATAGTAGACAAATTGTATTCAACCTAATTAATAGGTCAAGAAACATTAAGCCATAAACATGTGAGATGACATATTATGTAGGAAATTAATTGATAGTTTCATATATATTAAATCAAGAAGAGATTACAACTATTTTCTTGATGTTGTTGTTCTCCTCTGAAAACTTCAGGTTCCCACACACTTCAGTTAGCATTCCATGATGGCCTCAACAATGGTAGTTTTAAGGCTCTTCCCTTTAGTCTTCACACTAAACAAAATTCACACTTCTCCCTCACACACAACTAGAGAGCTACAACTATAAATAACTTGTTGATTACTCCACAATCAAAACTTCAAGCAGAGCCGAATTAGAACTAGCTTGTGCTTGGGAAAAAGGGAGGTTTATATAGCTTGGATGTAAGGGAGATGGTTCCTCTTCTCATGGGAGAAGGTATTATCGCTTGAGGTAGTTCCATCCTAATAGGGGAAAGGATCCCAAACTGATCTCCTCAACTCCATCCGGCCTAACCATTTAACATACTTCCATTACAGAGCTTCAAGAACTGGAAGCTTCAACTCATTATTTAATTTTTTTTCCAAAAGAGGATTAGTGCAACTAGAACAAGGCTTAGTCGATCCCGTCGGTGCTAGGAATAATTATAATCCCTGTATATCAGCGCGAGGAGGACACATGTCATTAGCGTTATTCTTGTAAACTAGGAAAAACATAATATTTTTGGGAAATGGTGCAAAAGGGAATTGTTCTGCTCATGAAGAGGGACACAATGGGAGTTTTTGCATGAAGGGAAAACATGTAGGGTTCACTTTAGAGGTACCCTACGATCATGGAATGGGGAGTACAAGGACAGTGACAAAATGTTGTGTAACAAGCCACCATCCCCTTAGGGCTAGGTGTTTGCGCAACAGAGTGCGACCCATCCCCAAAATTCAAAGGAAAAGAATAAGAGGAAGTGTAACAAGCGTATATAGGGTAATCAAGGTGACCAAACTAGTGAACCCCAGGGGAGCCAGCATAAATCCAATAACCAACAATAGGGCAACCAACCCAAGCAGAACAAGGTTATTCGTATGAACAAGCCTTTTGCATGTTGTGGCGTACATGGCCATTATACACATGAGTGTCCTATTTTACCCCAGATGCACCAAATATAGGAATCTCATGCAGCTTCTAGAGGTCAACAATCACCTCAAAATCATTCACCATCTCAATGTAAATGCTTACAAATCCTTTTCCTCAACAAGGATTTGTTGCTGCTCAATCTCAGCTAGGTAAAGAAACCCATTCCCCCAACTTTCTGGTCCTAGTGACTACTAGATCCTCATGACGGATTTTGAGGAGTTCAATACCTCTAATAAACATCTAGCTCCTCAACACTTTGTTGTTACCATCTCAATCGAGTCATATGGATCCACCCACCCAAGACCTCCTCTATTTGTGGGTGCCTCTCTTGTGTTTCCACCAGGAACCATTCCTCCAGGTCTTAACCATCTAGGAGTCATTCCACCGGGACATTACCCTACAATCTAAATACCTTTCTTATTTCCCCTTTCGAGAGTCTTTTCTGGCCCTATCATGACTTTTCTGGTCCTTCCTAATGTGACTTTGGGGATCCCAGTATGGTACATTAATCCCCCATGAAGCACTTTGCCTGGTCAGCTTCGACCATATCATGCTTTGACAACAATTCAACAGGTCCCTCCGACCTGTGTCACTACCCTAGTTTCACCACAAACTCAATAGGAACTCTCTCCTGTTGTGATAGAATCCAATCATAGGGGAAAATCAAAGAGGAAAGAACCTAAGGACAAGGCTCCCCAAGCTTCTCCAACCCCCAAAGCTCAAAGTCATCACAAACATGTACTTTGTGTGAAGTTGTTGGGCATGCCACCAATACTTGTCCCAAACTTCTTCATCTCAAACCTTTCATTCATGAATCATTTCCTGAGTCTAATATCCCTGAGGTCCACATTACCTTACCGGGACCAACCAAGAAAATCAAAACATTTTACACAAATCACCCTTGTGCCCTATGTGATTATCATGTTCACTATTCCCATTGTTGCCCTCGTCTCGATGAATTTCGTGATTGCCTTGGGGCACTTCATGAATATGGGGCCACTCATAGTGGATCATCTACACCTCTACCTGTGGATTTTGGTACCACTAATCAACTAGAATAGGGGGACTTTGGTCCCACCATTGTGATCCCTCCCCCTGATGTCGATATTATAGACACCACAAGCCACATCCTTTACCTGTCGTCATCCTTGAGTTCCTCATAGGCAAACCGTTTTTGAGGTCTCGGCATGCACTTCTATTGAACCTCTTTTGGAAAAATCCCAGGTCTCAACTTTTGCAGATCCTCCATCTACTAGCTCGTCGTCTACCATTCCAGATGATGCATATGTGAACCTTCTTTCTTAGGTTGACGCACCAAGTAACGCCACCACATCATGTAGTTAGTATTACTACCATCTGCCCATCTCCCAGCCTAATGAGGACATCATGGAAGCTATGTCTACCCCTGAGTACCCTTGCACTTAGGCAAGGCGACATTCCTTTGGAGGATTTTGAAGGCCATTTCCTTCCTAATTCTCCTAATGTGCTCTACCTTAGGAAATTTTCTACATAACACATCCCTTTGATTTACATGTCTTTATTTCTGCCATGTAGACAGATAGATTGCATCATCTCATCTGTTGCCTTTTGCACCTTTCATATGGATCCCTCATCCACACCGTATATCGATCATGTCGACGGTGCAACTCGCTTCTCCTAGAATCTAGCCTTGACAGTGTAGGCAATTTTTACCCCTTTGCATGCATTAGTCCTATCAAACAATGTGTGCATCGGATATGCTACCAATAATCAGGCTGAATATGACGGAGTGATAGGTTTTTTAATCGATGCCCTTGCTCATCACATCCTTCATCTTCATGTTCATTTAGATTCATTGCTACTTGTCATGCAATTGAATGGTGTGTATCATGTGCATAACCAAGTCCTATTTAGAAAATATCTACAATTTAAGTTGTTGGTATGTGAATTTGAAACCATTACATTTAGTCATGTTCCTAGAGCCCAAAATCACTATGTAGATAGCATCACAAATAACATTCTAGATTGGTACTTATCACATGTATACCACACAAAATAACCTTAAACAAAACAAATGGCGAACCAGCATTGTCATATAAAAATGCATAATCATATTATGTATCACATAACACATATAAGTGTTTGGATCCCATAACTCTTAATACATCCAGTATGGCCAGAACATACTGGGGGCACACCTACATCTCCTTTGGAGGATCTCTTGTCAATCTAGGCCAAGATGCTTGAATCCATTTTTCGAGCACTTAAAACACAATGGCACTCCACAAACTCCTCTTGCTAGGGGGGCATCATTCCCACCTTTGCATACCAGATTAGTGTCCTCTATCACATATTCTTACAGGAAGTATCCCATGATTGGGGCATGATGGTTTTCCCTTAGCCATCTTCCCAGTTAGGTCTTGGCCTAGATCCCACTCAATCTAGGTGTGGTCGATTATCCTCCCATTTCTTAGATAGTGTGTACTATCGGCCTCTCAATTGTGCCATATACACATCACATATCATAGATGTTTGATACCATATCTTCAAACATTCTACTCTATGTCCACATAGTCCCCATGTTTGACTTCATGGGTGAGGATGATTCTAGACTTCCTCTAGTAGTTCGTTGTCGTTTTCCTCTTCCCTTAATTCTTCATGAGGAGCCATCGTCCCAAGAAGCATTAAGGCCATCTTTAGACAAGTAAGGCCACTTGCCTAAATGTTGTAGATCCTGATTCCAATGGTCGATTTGTCTGCTATGATCCCCACAAGATTTATGGCCTTCTCCTTCTCTCAAATTTTAGGGAACACACCCTTTTATAGGAAAACACATAGTTTTCCTATTGCACATTATGACCAAACTGTAGCTCCATTTGATGATCCATTAGTATCATTGGGAAAATCTCATTGATTTATATAATGGGTCTCTCTCTCAGTTTTTGATGATTTGATACTTCACCAGGAAGTCATTTTTCTAGGAAGGGTCACTTCGTCGCCTCTCAAAATTGAATTTTGTCACAAAGAAACACTTGTACTTTGAGGTCCTCCTCCTTTTAATAATTTTCGTATCATGTGTCAATTTTCTTCATGAGTAACTATCATTTACTCATTTTTCCATGGTCCCCCCAGGGCCTAGTTTATGTGGCAACATCATCGAGTCACCCTTGTTCAGAGCATTTATGATGAGTCACCCTTGCATTTTTGAAGTCTATTTCATGTCTCAGCATATCATTATATTACATATCATTTTTGGGATTCAACTGCATTAAGTAAGTCATTCATGTATGACCATTTCCATCACCCAATGCAATGAGTGCTAAGTGAACTATTCAAAGCATGAGAAATTAGTCACTTACGACTACCTCTCATGGAAATGATCATACATGAATGACTTACTTAACGCAGTTGAATCCAAAAAATGATATCTAATACATTGTTTTATTATTATTCCTTGTCATATTTGACCCAATCATGAAAAATAATCAAACAAATTATTAATTATCTTATATTTCTCTCAGAATAATTAATTAATCACTAAAAAATTATTATTCTTTGTCAGATTTGACTAAATCCCTTAGGAATAATGAAATACATCCTTATTTGTTTGTTACTTCTTAACTAATTCCTTGATATGATAAATAACTCATTTATTTATTTATTATTTCAAAATAAAAGTTTAAATACATTTTCCCTCCTAAACAAATATAATAAAATATTCCAGGTGGTTATTCCAAGAATGAGATCAATAATATTTTATTATTTCTTATTATTTGAGGATAACTCAATATTTTATTATAAATAGAATGGTTTTACATCATTATTCAATTTTGATTATTTTCATTGTTTCACTCATTGTTGTAACTTTGATTATTTTCATTATCGCATACCATATTTTTGTTGGGTTTACACATTTTAGAGGAGAAAGGCTCAACACAAGTTGAAGATGTCTGAGGATATTCAAGAACCCATCCCATAGAGGGGCACTGGTAACATCTATTTGTTTCCTTCACATGTGTTATAATAAAATTATTCTTTACATATCTGGTTTCCATTGGATTATTGGAGTTATTACTCTTTATTTTTGCGGTTTAAATATGATTGTGGCATAGATCCAGACTTTGGCAGGTTTTGTTTCTATTAGTTGCTGCAGTTCTACAACGTTTAGCAGCCATTTATATTGTTGAGATTGTTTGTCATCCACAATCTTAAGTTGGTTCTTTTCATACATATTTGAGGAGAAAACACTACAACACTTGGTCTATAACAAGCCCTAATTGCATATAAAGAACAAGGGTGCAGGGGTGGGGGGGAATAGAGCATGTAGAAATTGATTTTCATGCACTTGGAAAATGATTTTCATGTAGCTACGTGGAATCAAGGCACCAAAATACCTTATAAAAGGATGTTTAAAGCCACCTCGACAGGTATGTTTATAGAATATATATTTATCTCAAAATCATTTGATGTAATTTATTACTTATCATTGTTACTTTGGACAATTGCATTTATTTGGGTGGCCACAGAACAATTTGCAAGTAGTAATTTTTCCTAAACACCTAACGCATTCTTGTGTTCTAAGTTATCTGCCTCTTGGCCTTACAAGTTAATTAACCATAGTTAGAGAAAAACGGGTAATCCATAGATATGTATGGCTCTAATGTGGAAGTATACATGTCTTAGATACAAAAATATTCATCTTATTCAATAATTAGAAGAATTTCAGCTTGAGGAATGCACAATAACCCCAAAAAATAATTCAATCCTTGCAAATTCTAGAATGTGTATTTGTTGTCATTTATAAATTAATGAGGTTTGCAGACTAATTTTTTGGCCCTTAGAAGTTCTCTATTTTAAAAGACTTAGTGTAAGAAAGTCTTTGAATATTGAATGTTATAAAAACACTGAGTGTTTTTGAAATAGTTAGTTTATATAATTTCTTCTATAAATTTAATTAACCTAACAAATTTTGACTATTCCAGCTGTTATTTTTGATTGTTCCATCTAATAGCAGGAACCTTCCTCTGTGTCCAATCAACTAGTAAAGAACTTCATCGACGAGATAAGAAGCATCAACAGTCTACATGCAACAATGTGGAGGGACATAGAACAGAGGTACCGAGCTTAGTACAGTTCAATTATGAAAGACAAGTGCAGAGTAATTTTGAGGTGTCAAAGTGTAGTCATGGTGAAGTCAATTTTAGTGAAGCAAGTTATAGGAAAGTTGATTTCAGTAAATTAGGTTACAAGAAAAGCAGTTGTGCTACCATAAATGCATGATCCAAGAGTTCATACTGGCAATGAAGGAAGAAAAGACTAACCCCAGTTGTAGACACCACACCATTACATGCACACAACCATGTGGTGTGGTATGTCATGCTGTGTACCGATAAAAAATAATATAGAAACAAACAAAAAACAAGACCAACAATTTAATGTCTATTGACTAATGCTAGTATTAGTTCTCGTTTCAAAAATACTAATCAAGCCAATCAATTGACTCCAAAAACTATATGAACAATATAACATCGTATAAACTCTTTTCCTAAAAAAAACCAAATAAAATAAGTAAACATCTCATTAGTCTATCAAATCATTACATCAAATAATAATAATTTATGAGGAAAATATAATCAAATCATTACATCAATTTGATAGGTCGAACAATGATATTTTATAGAACAAAATAAAAACTATAGATTAATTCAAACACTAACTAATACTACTACATAAAACCAAACCGATTACTAATAATCATATACGACAAATGACCTAACCTGGACTAATAATAAAGCTTTTATGAAAAAATATAATAAAGACTAATACCAATGAGCATTAATAATAATAAATAAATACATTGAAATTAAATGAAAGCATAAAATCAATTGTTTAATTTAAATTTTTAAATATTTTAACATATCACTTCCTTAAAAGATAATTAATTACATCATACTTCATATATTAATTATCAAAGATAAAAACTTTAATTCTATAAAATCAAATATATTATTATAATATGAAAACAAATAAAGGAAAATACATACGTGTGAAAAATTTTAATTTATAAAAGCTTATAAATTTTAGAAGATGAAACTTTCTCCACTCTAAGTATCTCTCCACGAGATGAAATTTTATGGCGTACGGCTTATTATTAGCTTGCTTATTTGCTTTACTTTTTTTATTCTATGTAATTTTTATTTGTTTAAGTTTATTATTTGTAAATCCGTTAAGTTAAACATAAATATTAGGGAAATAGAATGAATTAAATTATAATAAAATATATTAAAATTAGGAAAATGTGGATAGGTATTAATTTTATAATAAAATTATTAAACATTTATTTTATATACATTTTATTTTTTTTTTTTTAATTTGGATAATATGGGTTTAATTATAAAGAGACTTAATATATAAGTTAAATATACATACATTTTATAAAAGACGTTATTTAACTAATACATTAAATGATTTTTTGGTCAAAATTTGGAAATACAATTTTAAACAACATTGTGATTTCTTGTTGTTTAAATTGTATAAATGAATTCAACACCCCTAGAGATCATTTGAGGTACTTGAACTTTGAAAATTAATCAACTTAAACTTATAATCCTTAAAAGAAAAAACTGGATTTTGGATAAAATTGTCTAGAAAAAATTACATGGAAAAAGACCATTTCATCTATTAGTTAGACTACCCATTTAGGAATCATGGAACCCAATTGTTAACCATGGAGACTTCCCCATGGAGATTCTTAGAATATAAATAGGCTTTGTTACAATACCATGGCCCAATACAATGGCTTATCAATACCATCCAAAACATAACCCACTTCGTTTGACAGTTGTTCATGTGACATTCCTTTTAATTAATCAATTTAACTAAAAAGACATAAAAGACATAAATACTGTGGTAAATCTTAACCTTTGATTGCTACTATTAAAAATATTTTAGATATTCTATGAAGGTTAAATCCCTACTATTCATTTAATATTTATTGATAATTAAATTAAAATTTTAGATTTCTATTCTGAAATAAGCACACTATCAAATATAATTATCTTTTAAATATTTTAGATATATTAAATATATTTTGAAATATTTTATACCAAATATTTTTAAATTCATTGAAAATTGTATTCACATGAAAATAATAATACAATATAAATACATCAAGGTATATCTTGAGATAGCTAGTCTATCCTGGACATACAATCTCTTGGTTGAGTGAATATCTCAGCCAAATACCAATCTAGAAAACTAACTAGTTGGAGAAAATCTCTCAACCAATTAGACCTCAAGATAATCCCAAATACTAGGATCATACTCCTATACATAGAATGAATCACAACAAATACAAATAGGAATTATATTTTCCAAGTCCCACCTTTAATTACTACTTGTCTTGATCTCAATCAACAATGTCTAATTCTGGTCCTGGTGTTTACAAACATTATAAAAAAGAATATATCGATGTTTATATAAAGGAACAATTGTCTACCAGAATGCATGAGTACAAATTGCTACAACCACCAGTCTACTAGGAATTCCTTCGTATACATGGTTCAATCGACCATTATATCTACATACATGTACCTTTAAATCCCCTTCCACCATCATCATCATCATCATGGGTTTTCTCGAATTACCCATAGCCATACTCTGGGTTTTATTGACTTACCCTAAGCCATGCCCAGGATTTTTCCAGCTGAATCTAAATCATGCCTACATGAATCATTTTTCACTTCACTCTCACATGTGGTTTATCGCTTACCACAAACCTACACTGCAAAGTGGTTTTAAGATTACCACGAACTTCATGGGGGTACACTTTCCTTATAAGAATAACAACACAAACTTTAGGTACATAATATTACAGACCTTTCAAAGACCACTACAAAACAATGTAAACTTGCTTACAGTTAAGATGCATGAATCATAATACAACATGCTCGTGAGTCTATCCCACAAATTCATACAAATTCACACACAATTTCAATTGGTTGTCCATCATCCTTTAATCGCTATTACTGATCCTTTACCTCATCCTTTGAAATTGTTTACATCTTGGGCATCTTTGTCTTTGTCAATTAAGTCTTGGAACTCCATGTTTAACCTGTCATTTGTTAGAGTCATGAATTCTAACAAAAATAACTTTACCTACATTGAGTTATCTAGGCTCAATAAAGCTCAATACCCTTATTCATGATTCTAAGACATAATAATAAACTTCCATATTAACAAAACATGAAATTTCTATATCTTTGCCCATATATGACTTTAGACAACTATTCAAAAAAAATAACACCACAATCGAATCTCCACTCAAGTGAAGCTCCAGGATCACTACACCGCAGTCATCTCTCCACAACTGGATACATAGATCTGTATAGAACTCCAATAATTCTCTCTCGACAATTATACCTGTTGACATTCCAACAAGCAATCTTGAATTCAGAAAGTGCACCATTACAAATATAAAGCTCTCCTTAACCTTCTTGAACAAAAGAACGTGATCCAAATATTATATCTCTAGTGCCCAATCTCCATGTAGTAGGATTGAAACTGGAATGTAATACTTTTGAGGAGAAACAAAAGGACCCTTCGACTCTTCTGCCACCATTCCAATACCTTTTCCACCTAGTTTCAGCCTCACGCCAGGCCAAATGCAACTAGCATTACAATGCTCACAACATCAAATCTATTAGTTTCTCAGTAAATAGAACCACACAAAAGAGCACAAATGAATCACTACATATAACAATCATCTATGTGGCACGAATCCTCCTCTTTCAAATTCATTGTAACAATGCTAAAAAAATTGAAAGCCACAAAGCGAAGTATATCCAACACTCTACAAGAATCTTGTTGGAAGTGTTTCTGGCATGGCTATGTTCCTTAGCATTGGGCTCTGCTCTAAGAAAAAAAACAAAAGATTTCCTTCAACACTGGACCTCCTTTTTTTTTTAATGTCATTTTAATAGCACATAGCACACCATGGGGCTAATGTATATATCAATGGTAGAATAGATTAGTTTTCCCTTCATTTTCATAGATCCTTAGGTTCTCTCCACCAATTTTTTGGGTTCATGTCTGGGAATAGCCACCAATTTCTCCAATAAGCATCTCTTTCTCATGTCAATTTCCTTTGTATTAATAAAATCATGCCAATCAATGAGAATTTGCACCTTCATATGCATCTTTACTACACATAGGTCCTCTATGCAAGCTCCTCCACACACACAAGAAATTGTAACAATTTTTTAGCATGCATCCACGCCATTATGTTTCCATGTTTTCAATGTGCAGTCCTAGCACTCAAAAATAAAAGATCGTCACACTTGTCGGCATACACTTAACAACTCCATGACCTTAAAAATTGAATGTACAAACACTCATCATTTGCATCCTCTTCGACAACATGGAAAATTGACACATAACTCTTGCGATAACCTTGCAGCCGCTCCTCAAGCTTCTTTGGCCACAACTTCAACAGTGACACTCTTTGGCCCACAACACATGCGTTTATCCCTCCTCAACACGGCTTGATCAATGCAGTAGTGGTTAGGACAATTTGCGTTGATCACATAATAACAAAATTTTCAAACCATCATTGATTGTTAAGCCTTCCTTCCATTGATCTCAGTGTTAGGTTATTCGACTCTCCTGATGATAGATCGACTGTCTTGGTGACAGATTGTAGCTTCGCACAGTCAACATAAGACTTCGAAAATAGTGGAAACACTCGTCTACACTTCACCGAGCTCAGCCTGAATGAATGGAAAAACCAAAAATGAATTAAGAAACAAACATTCACCAAACTCGTTAATTCTCTTGGTTGTGAAGGGGACAAGACCCCAGGTCTAAACAATCTCTAATACCAACAAAGATTTTCTAAATGCACTAAAAATTGTATTCACATGAAAATAATAATACAATATAAATACATCAGGCTATGTATCGAGATATATAGTCTATCTTGGACATACAATCTCCTGGTTGAGTGAATACATCAACCACATACCAATCTAGGAAGCTAACTAATTAGAGAGAATTTTTCAACTAGAGAGACCTCAACAAACTCTCAAATACTAGGAACAGACTCCTGTACATAAAATGAATCACATCAAAAACATGTAAGAATTATTTTCCAACTTTTATGAACATGTTAATGTTAATAAAGAATTCCACATATACACTATGTTAAATTTTAATAAAAAGTATAATTACCTTTCAAAATATTTATAAATATATAAATTATTTTTGAAATATTTATAAACATGTTAATGTTGATAAGAAATTCTATACTCATAATACATTAAATTTTAATAAAAAATAAATTCCTCTCAAATTTCACTAGAAATCCATACTCTTGTTAAATAAGTGATCCCTAACTTTGTATTGAGCATACTCTCGACACTACCTTCACAGGGCACACTCGTCAACTAAATAATCCCTTTAGGTCATCATGAGGTCACAAATTCATGTGATGGATTTTTTTTTAGTTTTTTTTATTTATTTGTTTATTTTTTTAATTTATCATTATCATTTTTTTCATCTTTCAATTTATTATTTCAAATGTTAAATATATATTTTAATTAATTATTTCAAATGTTATTCTATATATATTAATTTTTTTATTTTATTTAATAATAATGTTTACTATTGAAAATAAATATAATATAAATAATAAAAATGTGTAATTAATAATAAATAATTTAGAGAATGAGTGATTTGAACATATTTTTTATTTATTTTTTTATTGTTGTATACTTTATCTTTTATATCATTTACATGAGAAAGGAGGTTAAAATTAAAGACCATTTAAATCTGCTATTTGAAACACTACACTAAATATCATACATTATCTTTCTTCCTTTATAATATTAATTATAAATTTCCCCAATATTAATCCCTGTGACTTATGGGTTAATCGTTATAACTTGTGGATATTTAATCTTGAAATAATTTTTAATGGAAAATGTTTCTGGTTACTTCTTTCAATATGTGTAATAGGAATAACCTAACAGAATTATTCATCACATACATCCTTCACATAAGTCATTGCCAAATACTACTAAAAAGTCAATCGAAGGTTACAAAAGACTTATATGGTTGTATTCAATTTGTTCTAGAACACCAAGAACACCATTAACAAGTCTTATATCAATCGTAAGTTTGATGTAGGCATCCATCCAACCACAATAAATAACTCAAGTTCCATTTTTTAGCATATGTTTAAGTAGAACAATTTTTCCTTCCTTTTGAAGAAATATTTGCTATAATGGGGTATTCTATGTTGTTTTTCACAAATAATTGTATGGCTTTATCAAATAACTCTTTTGTGAAATCATCAATAAATTAATATATATGAGTCATAAGATATTTCTAGTCTTCTATAATTGATACTACATCCCTAACAATCATTAAGAAATGACAAAAACATTTGTTATCATGGTTTTGTATAAGAATCAAAACAATTGTGAATGAGCTCCATAATTATTTTTCAAGTCCTTTATATGAAAAAATAGGTTAATCCCTAATAGGTAACAACGATCCAAAATCACTCTCCAGTATACTTAAACTCCCTCCAAAAGAGAATAATATATTTTTTGATTGCATTAAGAGGCTTATAATTGATTACCATTCTATCTTTTCCACGAACTATTTCAGAATGATTTCTAACTTTGATTACAAAGCTCCGATACCAACAACTGAAACACAAACAAACAATGCTCTGATCACTTGCTAATAAGATGGATGGACTATCGTAACTTACATGAATAATCTGAAGTGGACGCTGATGCCAAAAAGGTTTCCTCACATCTACTTGAGAAATGCGTACAGCGCGACTCCTTGGCGCTTCTCAACCCGCCTTACAATCTCCAACAACGATGTTCTTGGAAGAACAGTCCTCAGACTGGCGGCCCAGCAGGCTTCAATATTAATTCAAGTAAAAATGTTACACACCATTAATACAACAAGTCAAGAGCAGACTTGGATAGCACACTCACTCAAACACTCACTATGGCTCGCAAACTCACGATGCCAAAACTATACTAACCTATCTCTATATATACACATAAAAGAGCATCTAGAGGGTCCTGCCTGACATCGATTGGTCTAGGCAGTGTCTACTCAGATAAGCTCGAATACAATAAAGGAGCACAATAATTACAAAAGATGCACCCGCATGCGCATCTGCAAAAGTAAAAGTAGGGGCTGATTGATCAGCCATCAGAATCTTCATCCGTATCGGATGTGGGATGGTTGTCATATCAAGGTACTTTTTCTCCCAGTCGACATTATTGGGTTGAGCATCTTGATACATGTCAATAAAGAGGGTTTCTTTTTCCGTGAACGCATCCGCATCTGCTTTTTCTTTTCCTTTACTGATTACCACTTGGACGGTAGATTCCTTTTGGATGGGGGCACGCGATGATTGACCGGTATCAAACTTGATAGTGTCTGCTGTGACATAAAGACGCTTTTTCGGAAATAGAGATTCGGTGTCTTTAGCTTTCCATCGTGTAAGATAAGCAATAGGATCAATCTCAATTCCTAAAAAGATATCAGACCTCCGTGGCTTGATTTCAGGCACATTCTGAACTGCTAACTCGACTCCATCGAGCAGATCCCAACGGAATATTTGGAACATGGTGACAGTTCTTTCGATGCAATATTGTACCCAAATTTTACAATACTGGCTCATATCATATTGATTTTGCCAGTTGCGAGAAAAGACAACTGAGGAACAGACATGATGAGATAAAATCAAACTGATTAAAAAAGCTATATCTTCAGACCAATTACCATGAAGAATTTTCATAGTAATAAAATTCTTAGTATTAACCCAGATTTCGAATGCAGGTTTAGTGACTTGCAATTGATCAAGAGTTTTGATCATAGAGATTTTCTCTGCTAAGAAAAGCTTTGGAAACTCTTTTAGCCACGTCGTAATTTTACGAATTAAATCTGGATTATCAACAAGATTAGGACCTTCGAGCTGAACAGAACTATACATCTGATCAAATGGATTTTGAGGAAGAGGGACTCTAAATTCAACACTGTAGTGATCCCATGGAGAAGTGTAAGTTCTGAGATATTGAACTGTTCGTTCAACACACTGTGAAGCTCGGATTACAATCTTCTTCTGACACCTGCCATTTTTGATTTCCCAATCAGCAAATGGTTGAAATAATTCATACTGAGGGAATGAATCGGTTGAGTGAAATTGTTGATCAATTCTTTGTAAATAGGCGGCATCCAGTTCTTCAAATAGATCAGCGATACGTAAAGAAGCAAGGAACCTTTGGACTTTTTCACACATATTTATTTCTGCAAGATCTAACATCTTGGCAGAATTATATACAGAGAGTGCAAAATCTACAACACCTATTATCTGATAATAATTCAAAAATTTTAAAACATGGATTGCTTGATCAGTGTAAACCTTGGTCCAAAAGTCATCTAATGTTTTAAAATAGACCTTGACTTTTAAATTAGGCAAGGGATAGACTTTAACCAATTCTTCGTCTAAACCTAAAAATGGACCAATATTCTTTGCTTGTTAGGCTTGGCAATTTTGTATCCACTGATTTCTGCGAATCCGTAAACCAACAATCTTTTTGATCTCGTCACAGAGATCACCAGCAATTTGTTGCAGAATTCTCCAACGTTTGACAAAGGTGATGAGAGAATCTTCTTCGGGAAGATAGAAATGACTGGTTTGTGAAACCATACCAAAAGCTTTGTTCATCTCCCTGGTCAATGCATCAGCCAAAAAGTTAGAATTACCGGGTATCCATTCTACATCAAATTCATACATCTGAAACCACATCTGCCATGCTAATAACCTTCCTCTAGCTAACTGTTTATCTATTTTGGCATTGAGGAAATATTTGAAGTTCATGGAATCAGTTCTAATGAGGAACTTAGCAGGGGCTAAATAAAGTTCAAATTTCTGAATTCCATTGAATATGGCTAGGGTTTCTTTCTCGGCGGGAAAATATTCCTTCTGATGTTTAGAAAATTCACCAGAGGCATAGGCACATAAAACTTCTTCCACCTTATTTTCAATAGAGACCCTTTCTAATAATGTAGCTGACCAAAAATTATCAGAAGCATCTGTCTGTAGGATTAGGAATCCATTTCCAGGAGGTTTTAAAGATGGTAACTTCTGACATAGAGCTTTGAGATTCTGTACTGCAATAGTAGCTTCAGGAGACCAGCCACCATTAATAAATTGACGAATAGGGGCTGTCTTTTCGGACAAATCTGGAATATATTTATGAACATAGTTTAGAATACCCAAAAACCTTTGAATCATCTTCTTGTCTGCAAGGCGATCTGGAAACTCAGATAACTTAATTAGCGAATGAGGCTGCATCTGAATTTTACCGTCTTGCATTTGAATACCGAGGAATTCTATATGGTCTTGAAATAATACCATTTTCTTTTCTGAAAGAACCAATCCATGATTCTTTGCTTCCTCTAGAAATATATGCAAATGTTTCAGATGGGATTCTAAATCACTGCTATGTATAAGAATGTCATCAATATATACAATGATAAAATCGTATTTACCAAAAATATGATCCATTCTTCGCTGAAAGAATGCAGGGGCATTCTTCAGACCGAACGGAACGACTTTCCATTGATAAAAACCAACAGGGCATGTGAAAGCTGTCTTGTGACGATCTTCTTCAGCAATCTGAATCTGATAATATCCTGATTTCAAATCAAACTTACTGAATATCTTACTACCATGTATTTTACGCATGATAGTTTCTTGTCTTGGCAATGGATAATTAAAGCTCTTAGTGATTGCATTAAGAGGCTTATAATTGATTACCATTCTATCTTTTCCACGAACTATTTCAGAATGATTTCTAACCAGAAATGCAGAGCAAGAATAGTGAGATTCACTTCGTTCAATTAATTGAAGATCTAATAACTCTTGGATTTGCTTTCTCATCTCATTTTCTTCAGCAGGAGTACAAGGAATTAATTTACCTGTTACTCCGTTATCATGAAGAGTAATGATTTCTTGTTTTGGACTAGCTGTAGTCCAAAAAGCCTGTGGATTTGTAGAACAACATTTCAACAATTGATCAAAAATATCATTTTGTGCCGTAGACCAATTTTGATCTCTATTAGCCTTTAAAGTTGCCTGAGCTTTGGCTTCATACAGCTGTAAGACTTCAATCCAGTCACGAGAAACTTTCTTAGGCTTCTTAGAGTCTATTTTCTTTTGGCTCGGACTCTTGCGAACTTCTGAATCTGCAATGTTTAATCTAGGAACCGATATTGCTTTCTTTTTGACATTGAATATAATTTTATCTTCACTAATTGTAACTGGCAATACGGAATTGATAAAAGGCATTCCCAAAAATAAACTAGCAGAATTGTCATAGTGTTGTACCGCAGAGATTTTTACAATAACCCCCCCCAACTTCATAGAAACATTATCAACATAGTGGGTAAGGTTGACTGAACCACCAATGGTCTCAGAAACAATGATATGCTGCAAAGGTTTCCATAAACCTTTGAATAACGAAGGACGGGCAAGGTTGTTTGAACCACCAGTATCGATGAAGGCATCGACACTAATCCAGTCACCACGAACTTGAATTTCTACAGGAATATACAAAAGCTGATTTGTTTTTATCATTTTCTTATGAAAAAGAGCAGATTCATTTACAGCAGGAGTATTTACAGAAAGTGCAGGAGACTGTGAGACTTCCTTAGGATAAGGACAAAGAGAATTCACCAGTGGTTGTGGAGACAATGAAGGAAAACGGGGTTGGGAATTCACAGTGTCAATAGAGAGAAGTGTATCAGTCTCAGAAATGTCTGAAGAGGATTCAACATATTCATCAGTCTCAGACAAATCACTGTAATGAGGATCATCTTCCCAATCATCTTCTTGAGAAGTTGATGCATGAACATTCATTTTTTGGCTATATTCTACTGATTGTTCAGGTTCTGAATCAGATGCATCAGTAAGAATATAAACATCAGAAACATCATCTTGAGATTCAACAACAGACCATTCATCAGCAAACTCTTCTATATCAAAACATGCTTTCATTTTTCCAGAAATGCTTTTAGGACATTTTCTAGCAAAATGACCTTCTTGTTTGCAGATATAACAACGATCTTTATCATCATTTCTTTGTTGTCTTCTACGTTTGACATAGCGGTATCTTCTAAACGGCTTTCTTGGATTGCTAACCCTTTTTGGTTTGTATTTGCCATATTTCTTTGATCGCTTAGATCTCCCCTTTTTAAAAGGAGTCCATGGTAAAACATCGCGGCAAACATTCAAATTTGGAGTGACATTATGAGCTTGTTTCTGCCAACATAAGTATTTCACTTTTTCTTTAGCTCGAAAGAGAAGATCTATCCAGTAGATCTGATCAATTCTTTTTCCTTGATTATCTAAGTCTTTAGAAATCATATCACCAAGGTTTCCAGGGAGCTTAGAGAGAAAGTAAACTTTTTGACTAAAGTCATTATTCAGCTTAGCTTTAAACACTTTTCCCATATATTCATGACCAAAACTTTCAAGATCTTTAAGATCCTTGCATTCCATGCGGGAAAGATCGGTTAAAAGCTGTCTGACTTCATCAGTCGGTTCAGGGACAAACTGTGTCAGCAACAAGACTTCTAATGTGGCTAAACCAGATAGGGCAACATTTTGTCTTTCTTCCGGGGTAGCAGAAAACCACCAATCCCATACAATACCAACCATACGCTTCTCAGCAAGTAAAAAGATAGAGAAATTATCATACTTGGAGACTACTTGCATCTGATAGAGCGCACCTATCCATATCCTTATGGAGTCTGCAGGATTTTTTGACCTATCCAGATCTAACACATATCCAGACATATTTGCAGAGAATAAATCTTCTTCCAATCTAGGATATTTTGGCTCTGTTTGTCGATTGGCTTTTTGTAGAGATGGTTTAATAAATGAAGGAAATAATGTAGCAGCATTTTCAAAAGTAGCAAGTTCAGTTTTATTCTTAAAAGTTGGAAGACTTTTAGCTTGATTTCTTACAAAACTGACTTGGCTATTGCTTGACTCGGCTTTATCAGTTCCTTCTTGATCTTCTTCTTGGGATTCAGTATCATCCCATTTTTCAGGAACTTCCATAGTTCTAGAAAACTGAGGAGGCATTGCAGCTCTTTTCTTCTTAGCTTTTCTTCGCTTTTCTTTTTCAGCTCTTCGCTGTCTATCTGCATCTTGTTCAGACTGCAGGAGCCGAAGGTTAGCTAAAATTTGTTCTGACTGACAACCCAAATCATCTAAAACTTCTTCTGCATGGGCTGTCCAGGTAGTCAAATAATTCCCAATTTGATAGACTTGATCAAGATCATTTTGATTTTGAGAGTTATGCTCGATTAAAGGAGCACAATCAGCACGAGTTGCAGGTTGTTTTGATTGTGAAGAAGTGGTGCAAAACTTTGTTCGAGGCGGCCATTTCCCACCTTTTACAAAACGCTTGTTTGCATGATTCCATTCTTCGAAAGGAGCAAAGGAATGAGTACGGTGCATTTTTTGTACAACAGGCAAAAAAGGTTTATGTTCTGGTATATACAATTCATTGGATGATAATACAGGTTCTGAAGCTGGTTCAGAAGAATATACAGGAGCTTGAATTTCTTGGAAATTTGGAACAGCTTGACTACTAGAGGCAAGTGTAGCAGGATCAACAGGAAACACATATTTCTTGGGCCTGGTGATCGGACGAGGAACTTGTGGCCTTGGCGGAATCAACTGAACGTGACCATCATTTATAGTGACTCGTTTAGATTTTAATTCAGGCTTGTGGGTGTCATTTATTGCTTTGTATTGGAAGTACCAATTACTAGGCAATTCTTCTTGATCATATAGGACACCTTCGACTTGGGCATTTGACAGACCAACAGTTACACAGTCTTTTAAAACTGGCTGTTTCAGTTTAGGATGTGCAGTATTTGTCAACTGAAAAGAGGCTTGACCTATCAAAGAAAGATATTCACTTTCTTCTGCCATTGTTAATCCTTGAACACCAGATAGTAATTTCCAACAATCCTTAAGATGAGTATCTGTCAGACTAATTGCATAGTCAGGATAAATAGTTCCATATTGACATCCAGTGGACAGGTTACCCATGATAGTACCTATACGGGCATGATCATATGTCTGATGACGTGTATCAAAGAGTTCAACTATACAAGGAGTATTGATACCATGTCGAAATAAAGGAGCAAGTCCAACTCTAATCCCCCCAAAATGTAAATAAAAGTATTTTCCATCACGAGCATACTGACGAAATTGTTTAATTTCATCATCGGAAAACAGATTAAGAGCAAGGATTTGAACAGAAGGACCAGAAATCTTAATTGTAATTTCTACTTCTTTCAGAAAATTTTTCTTTCGAAGCAGAAAACTCTTGGGTAATTTATAAATATCAGTGGAATGGAGCTCAGGAGGAGTCCATTTTGACGGGTCTTCAACTACTTCGTGTTTTTCATTCTCAGACTCGGGAACTTCAGACTCAACAGAACGAGAAGAAACTTCATTAACTACTTTACGCTCGACAGTAGTGAAGGATCGCAATAAACGGGCCATAATGAATTTAAACCAGAGATTGACTTCAGAAAGCTTTTATCAAAGTTACAAGCCGAAGCTTTGTAATTCGAAGGCTACCTGGCTTTCTGGAGGCTCTGTCTATAAATTCAGGGACAGACAAGACCAAAACAGGGCTCACAGCAAGATTTGAAACAGGGCTCTGATACCAACAACTGAAACACAAACAAACAATGCTCTGATCACTTGCTAATAAGATGGATGGACTATCGTAACTTACATGAATAATCTGAAGTGGACGCTGATGCCAAAAAGGTTTCCTCACATCTACTTGAGAAATGCTGTAGTCCAAAAAGCAGAGATTTTTACAATAACCCCCCCCAACTTCATAGAAACATTATCAACATAGTGGGTAAGGTTGACTGAACCACCAATGGTCTCAGAAACAATGATATGCTGCAAAGGTTTCCATAAACCTTTGAATAACGAAGGACGGGCAAGGTTGTTTGAACCACCAGTATCGATGAAGGCATCGACACTAATCCAGTCACCACGAACTTGAATTTCTACAGGAATATACAAAAGCTGATTTGTTTTTATCATTTTCTTATGAAAAAGAGCAGATTCATTTACAGCAGGAGTATTTACAGAAAGTGCAGGAGACTGTGAGACTTCCTTAGGATAAGGACAAAGAGAATTCACCAGTGGTTGTGGAGACAATGAAGGAAAACGGGGTTGGGAATTCACAGTGTCAATAGAGAGAAGTGTATCAGTCTCAGAAATGTCTGAAGAGGATTCAACATATTCATCAGTCTCAGACAAATCACTGTAATGAGGATCATCTTCCCAATCATCTTCTTGAGAAGTTGATGCATGAACATTCATTTTTTGGCTATATTCTACTGATTGTTCAGGTTCTGAATCAGATGCATCAGTAAGAATATAAACATCAGAAACATCATCTTGAGATTCAACAACAGACCATTCATCAGCAAACTCTTCTATATCAAAACATGCTTTCATTTTTCCAGAAATGCTTTTAGGACATTTTCTAGCAAAATGACCTTCTTGTTTGCAGATATAACAACGATCTTTATCATCATTTCTTTGTTGTCTTCTACGTTTGACATAGCGGTATCTTCTAAACGGCTTTCTTGGATTGCTAACCCTTTTTGGTTTGTATTTGCCATATTTCTTTGATCGCTTAGATCTCCCCTTTTTAAAAGGAGTCCATGGTAAAACATCGCGGCAAACATTCAAATTTGGAGTGACATTATGAGCTTGTTTCTGCCAACATAAGTATTTCACTTTTTCTTTAGCTCGAAAGAGAAGATCTATCCAGTAGATCTGATCAATTCTTTTTCCTTGATTATCTAAGTCTTTAGAAATCATATCACCAAGGTTTCCAGGGAGCTTAGAGAGAAAGTAAACTTTTTGACTAAAGTCATTATTCAGCTTAGCTTTAAACACTTTTCCCATATATTCATGACCAAAACTTTCAAGATCTTTAAGATCCTTGCATTCCATGCGGGA
>APFE030728128.1:31371-77658 GCA_000404065.3 Pinus taeda
AAAATAAACTAGCAGAGTTGTCATAGTGTTGTACCGCAGAGATTTTGACAATAACCCCCCCCAACTTCATAGAAACATTATCAACATAGTGGGTAAGGTTGACCGAACCACCAATGGTCTCAGAAACAATGATATGCTGCAAAGGTTTCCATAAACCTTTGAATAAGGACGGACGGGCAAGGTTGTTTGAACCACCAGTATCGATAAAGGCATCGACACTAATCCATTCACCACGAACTTGAAGTTCTACAGGAATATACAAAAGCTGATTTGTTTTTATCATTTTCTTATGAAAAAGAGCAGATTCATTTACAGCAGGAGTATTTACAGAAAGTGCAGGAGACTGTGAGACTTCTTTAGGATAAGGACAAAGAGAATTCACCAGTGGTTGTGGAGACAATGAAGGAAAACGGGGTTGGGAATTCACAGTGTCAATAGAGAGAAGTGTATCAGTCTCGGAAATGTCTGAAGAGGTTTCAATATATTCATCAGTCTCAGACAAATCACTGTAATGAGGATCATCTTCCCAATCATCTTCTTGAGAAGTTGATGCATGAACATTCATTTTTTGGCTATATTCTACTGGTTGTTCAGGCTCTGAATCAGAGGCATCAGTAAGAATATAGACATCAGAAACATCATCTTGAGATTCAACAACAGACCATTCATCAGCAAACTCTTCTATATCAAAACATGCTTTTATTTTTCCAGAAATGCTTTTAGGACATTTTCTAGCAAAATGACCTTCTTGTTTGCAGATATAACAACGATCTTTGTCATCATTTCTTTGCTGCCTTCTACGTTTGACATAGCGGTATCTTCTAAACGGCTTTCTTGGATTGCTAACCCTTTTTGGTTTGTATTTGCCATATCTCTTTGATCGCTTAGATCTCCCCTTTTTAAAAGGAGTCCATGGTAAAACATCTCGGCAAACATTCAAATTTGGAGTGACATTATGAGCTTGTTTCTGCCAACATAAGTATTTCACTTTTTCTTTAGCTCGAAAGAGAAGATCTATCCAGTAGATCTGATCAATTCTTTTTCCTTGATTATCTAAATCTTTAGAAATCATATCACCAAGGTTTCCAGGGAGCTTAGAGAGAAAGTAAACTTTTTGACTAAAGTCATTATTCAGCTTAGCTTTAAAAACTTTTCCCATATATTCATGACCAAAACTGTCAAGATCTTTAAGATCCTTGCATTCCATGCGGGAAAGATCAGTTAAAAGCTGTCTGACTTCATCAGTCGGTTCAGGGACAAACTGTGTTAGCAACAAGACTTCTAATGTGGCTAAACCAGATAAGGCAACATTTTGTCTTTCTTCCGGGGTAGCAGAAAACCACCAATCCCATACAATACCAACCATACGCTTCTCAGCAAGTAAAAAGATAGAGAAATTATCATACTTGGAGACTACTTGCATCTGATAGAGCGCACCTATCCATATCCTTATGGAGTCTGCAGGATTTTTTGACCTATCCAGATCTAACACATATCCAGACATATTTGCAGAGAATAAATCTTCTTCCAATCGAGGATATTTTGGCTCTGTTTGTCTATTGGCTTTTTGTAGAGATGGTTTAATAAATGAAGGAAATAATGTAGCAGCATTTTCAAAAGTAGCAAGTTCAGTTTTATTCTTAAAAGTTGGAAGACTTTTAGCTTGATTCTTTACAAAACTGACTTGGCTATTGCTTGACTCGGCTTTATCAGTTTCTTCTTGATCTTCTTCTTGGGATTCAGTATCATCCCATTTTTCAGGAACTTCCATAGTTCTAGAAAACTGAGGAGGCATTGCAGCTCTTTTCTTCTTAGCTTTTCTTCGCTTTTCTTTTTCAGCTCTTCTCTGTCTATCTGCATCTTGTTCAGACTGCAGGAGCCGAAGGTTAGCTAAAATTTGTTCTGACTGACAACCCAAATCATCTAAGACTTCTTCTGCATGGGCTGTCCAGGTAGTCAAATAATTCCCAATTTGATAGACTTGATCAAGATCATTTTGATTTTGAGAGTTATGCTCGATTAAAGGAGCACAATCAGCACGAGTTGCAGGTTGTTTGGATTGTGAAGAAGTGGTGCAAAACTTTGTTCGAGGTGGCCATTTCCCACCTTTTACAAAACGTTTGTTTGCATGATTCCATTCTTCGAAAGGAGCAAAGGAATGAGTACGGTGCATTTTTTGAACAACGGGTAAAAAAGGTTTATGTTCAGGTATATACAATTCATTGGATGATAATACAGGTTCTGAAACAGATTCAGAAGAATATACAGGAGCTTGAATTTCTTGGAAATTTGGAACAGCTTGACTACTAGAGGCAAGTGTAGCAGGATCAACAGGAAACACATATTTCTTTGGCCTGGTGACAGGACGAGGAACTTGTGGCCTTGGTGGAATTAACTGAACGTGACCATCATTTATAGTGACTCGTTTAGATTTTAATTCAGGCTTGTGGGTGTCATTTATTGCTTTGTATTGGAAGTACCAATTACTAGGCAATTCTTCTTGATCATATAAGACACCTTCTACTTGGGCATTGGATAGACCAACTGTGACACAATCTTTTAAAACTGGCTGTTTGAGTTTAGGATGTGCAGTATTTGTCAACTGAAAGGAAGCTTGACCTATCAAAGAAAGATATTCACTTTCTTCTGCCATTGTTAATCCTTGAACACCAGATAGTAATTTCCAACAATCCTTAAGATGAGTATCTGTCAGACTAATTGCATAGTCAGGATAAATAGTTCCATATTGACATCCAGTGGACAGGTTACCCATGATAGTACCTATACGAGCATGATCATATGTCTGATGACGTGTATCAAAGAGTTCAACTATACAAGGTGTATTGATACCATGTCGAAATAAAGGAGCAAGTCCAACTCGAATCCCCCCAAAATGTAAATAAAAGTATTTTCCATCACGAGCATACTGACGAAATTGCTTAATTTCATCATCGGAAAACAGATTAAGAGCAAGGATTTGAACAGAAGGACCAGAAATTTTAATGGTAATTTCGACTTCTTTCAGAAAATTTTTCTTGCGAAGCAGAAAACTCTTAGGTAATTTATAAATATCAGTGGAATGGAGCTCAGGAGGAGTCCATTTAGAAGGGTCTTCAACTACTTCATGTTTATCATTCTCAGACTCAGGAATTTCAGACTCAACAGAACGAGACGAAACTTCATTAACAACTTTGCGCTCAACAGTAGTGAAGGATCGCAATAAACGGGCCATAATGAATTTAAACCAGAGATTGACTTCAGAAAGCTTTTATCAAAGTTACAAGCCGAAGCTTTGTAATTCGAAGGCTACCTGGCTTTCTGGAGGCTCTGTCTATAAATTCAGGGTCAGACAAGACCGACACAGGGCTCTGATACCAATAACGAAACCACAAAAAACAATGCTCTGATCTCTTGCTAATAAGATGGATGGACTATCGTAACTTACATGAATAATTTGAAGTGGACGCTGATGCCCAAAAGGTTTCCTCGCTGATGCCAAAAAGGTTTCCTCACATCAACTTGAGAAATGCGTACAGCGCGACTCCTTGGCGCTTCTCAACCCGCCTTACAATCTCCAACAACGATGTTCTTGGAAGAACAGTCCTCAGACTGGCGGCCCAGCAGGCTTCAATATTAATTCAAGTAATAATGTTACACACCATTAATACAACAAGTCAAGAGCAGACTTGAGAGTACACACTCAAACTCACTATGGCTCGCAAACTCACGATGCCAAAACTATACTAACCTATCTCTATATATACACATAAAAGAGCATCTAGAGGGTCCTGCCTGACATCGATTGGTCTAGGCGGTGTCTACTCAGATAAGCTCGAATACAATAAAGGAGCACAATAATTACAAAAGATGCACCCGCATGCGCATCTGCGAAAGTAAAAGTAGGGGCTGAGTGATCAGCCGTCAGAATCTTCATCCGTATCGGATGTGGGATGGTTGTCATAATAATGCTTTTCCAACATATCAAGGTACTTTTTCTCCCAGTCGACATTATTGGGTTGAGCATCTTGATACATGTCAATAAGGAGGGTTTCTTTTTCCGTGAAAGCATCCGCATCTGCTTTTTCTTTTCCTTTACTGATTACCACTTGGACGGTAGATTCCTTTTTGATGGGGGCACGCGATGATTGACCGGTATCAAACTTGATAGTGTCGGCTGTGACATAAAGGCGCTTCTTTGGAAATAGAGATTCGGTGTCTTTAGCTTTCCATCGTGTAAGATAAGCAATAGGATCAATCTCAATTCCTAAAAAGATATCAGACCTCCGTGGCTTGATTTCAGGCACATTCTGAACTGCTAACTCTACTCCATCGAGCAAATCCCAACGGAATATTTGAAACATGGTGACAGTTCTTTCGATGCAATATTGTACCCAAATTTTACAATACTGGCTAATATCATATTGATTTTGCTAGTTGCGAGAAAAGACAACTGAGGAACAGACATGATGAGATAAAATCAAACTGATTAAAAAAGCTATATCTTCAGACCAATTACCATGAAGAATTTTCATAGTAATAAAATTCTTAGTATTAACCCAGATTTCGAATGCAGGTTTAGTGACTTGCAATTGATCAAGAGTTTTGATCATAGAGATTTTCTCTGCTAAGAAAAGCTTTGGAAACTCTTTTAGCCACGTCGTAATTTTACGAATTAAATCTGGATTATCAACAAGATTAGGACCTTCTAGCTGAACAGAACTATACATCTGATCAAATGGATTTTGAGGAAGAGGGACTCTAAATTCAACACTGTAGTGATCCCATGGAGAAGTGTAAGTTCTGAGATATTGAACTGTTCGTTCAACACACTGTGAAGCTCGGATTACAATCTTCTTCTGACACCTGCCATCTTTGATTTCCCAATCAGCAAATGGTTGAAATAATTCATACTGAGGGAATGAATCAGTTGAGTGAAATTGTTCATCAATTCTTTGTAGATAGGCGGCATCCAGTTCTTCAAATAGATCAGAGATACGTAAAGAAACAAGGAACCTTTGGACTTTTTCACACATATTTATTTCTGCAAGATCTAACATCTTGGCAGAATTATATACAGAGAGTGCAAAATCTACAACACCTATTATCTGATAATAATTCAAAACTTTTAAAACATGGATTGCTTGATCAGTGTAAACCTTGGTCCAAAAGTCATCTAATGTCTTGAAATATACTTTGACTTTCAAATTAGGCAAGGGATAGACTTTAACCAATTCTTCGTCTAAACCTAGAAATGGACCAATATTCTTTGCTTGCCAGGCTTGGCAATTTTGTATCCACTGATTGCGGCGAATCCGTAGACCAACAATCTTTTTGATCTCATTACAGAGATCACCAGCAATTTGTTGCAGAATTCTCCAACGTTTGACAAAGGTGATGAGAGAATCTTCTTCTGGAAGATAGAAATGACTGGTTTGTGAAACCATACCAAAAGCTTTGTTCATCTCCCTGGTCAATGCATCAGCCAAAAAATTAGAATTACCGGGTATCCATTCTACATCAAATTCATACATCTGAAACCACATCTGCCATGCTAATAACCTTCCTCTAGCTAACTGTTTATCTATTTTGGCATTGAGGAAATATTTGAAGTTCATGGAATCAGTTCTCATGAGGAACTTCGCCGGGGCTAAATAAAGTTCAAATTTCTGAATTCCATTGAATATGGCTAGGGTTTCCTTCTCGGCGGGAAAATATTCCTTCTGATGTTTAGAAAATTCACCAGAGGCATAGGCACATAAAACTTCTTCCACCTTATTTTCAATAGGGACCCTTTCTAATAATGTAGCTGACCAAAAATTATCAGAAGCATCTGTTTGTAGGATTAGGAATCCATTTCCAGGAGGTTTTAAAGATGGTAACTTCTGACATATAGCTTTAAGATTCTGTACTGCAACAGTAGCTTCAGGAGACCAGCCACCATTAATAAATTGCCGAATAGGAGCTGTCTTTTCAGATAAATCTGGAATATATTTATGAACATAATTTAGAATACCCAAAAATCTTTGAATCATCTTTTTGTCTACAAGACGATCTGGAAACTCAGATAACTTTACTAGCGAATGAGGCTGCATCTGAATTTTACCGTCTTGCATTTGAATACCGAGGAATTTTATATGGTCTTGAAATAATACCATTTTCTTTTCTGAAAGAACCAAACCATGATTCTTTGCTTCCTCGAGAAATATATGCAAATGTTTCAGATGGGATTCTAAATCACTGCTATGTATAAGAATGTCATCAATATATACAACGATAAAATCATATTTACCAAAAATATGATCCATTCTTCTCTGAAAGAATGCAGGGGCATTCTTCAGGCCGAACGGAACGACTTTCCATTGATAAAAACCAACAGGGCATGTGAAAGCTGTCTTGTGACGATCTTCTTCAGCAATCTGAATCTGATAATATCCTGATTTCAAATCAAACTTACTAAATATCTTACTACCATGTATTTTACGCATGATAGTTTCTTGTCTTGGCAATGGATAATTAAAGCTCTTAGTGATTGCATTAAGAGGCTTGTAATTGATTACCATTCTATCTTTGCCACGAACTATTTCAGAATGATTTCGAACCAGAAATGCAGAGCAAGAATAGTGAGATTCACTTCGTTCAATTAATTGAAGATCTAATAACTCTTGGATTTGCTTTCTCATCTCATTTTCTTCAGCAGGAGTACAAGGAATTAATTTACCTGTTACTCCGTTATCGTGAAGAGTAATGATTTCTTGTTTTGGACTAGCCGTAGTCCAAAAAGCCTGTGGATTTGTGGAACAACATTTCAACAATTGATCAAAAATATCATTTTGTGCAGTAGACCAATTTTGATCTCTATTAGCCTTTAAAGTTGACTGAGCTTTAGCTTCATAAAGCTGTAGGACTTCAATCCAGTCACGAGAAACTTTCTTAGGCTTCTTAGAGTCTATTTTCTTTTGGCTCGGACTCTTGCGAACTTCTGAATCTGCAATGTTTAATCTAGGAACTGATATTGCTTTCTTCTTGACATTGAAGATAATTTTATCTTCACTAATTGTAACTGGCAAGACAGAATTGATAAAAGGCATTCCCAAAAATAAACTAGCAGAGTTGTCATAGTGTTGTACCGCAGAGATTTTGACAATAACCCCCCCCAACTTCATAGAAACATTATCAACATAGTGGGTAAGGTTGACCGAACCACCAATGGTCTCAGAAACAATGATATGCTGCAAAGGTTTCCATAAACCTTTGAATAAGGACGGACGGGCTAGGTTGTTTGAACCACCAGTATCGATAAAGGCATCGACACTAATCCATTCACCACGAACTTGAAGTTCTACAGGAATATACAAAAGCTGATTTGTTTTTATCATTTTCTTATGAAAAAGAGCAGATTCATTTACAGCAGGAGTATTTACAGAAAGTGCAGGAGACTGTGAGACTTCTTTAGGGTAAGGACAAAGAGAATTCACCAGTGGTTGTGGAGACAATGAAGGAAAACGGGGTTGGGAATTCACAGTGTCAATAGAGAGAAGTGTATCAGTCTCGGAAATGTCTGAAGAGGATTCAATATATTCATCAGTCTCAGACAAATCACTGTAATGAGGATCATCTTCCCAATCATCTTCTTGAGAAGTTGATGCATGAACATTCATTTTTTGGCTATATTCTACTGGTTGTTCAGGCTCTGAATCAGAGGCATCAGTAAGAATATAGACATCAGAAACATCATCTTGAGATTCAACAATAGACCATTCATCAGCAAACTCTTCTATATCAAAACATGCTTTCATTTTTCCAGAAATGCTTTTAGGACATTTTCTAGCAAAATGACCTTCTTGTTTGCAGATATAACAACGATCTTTGTCATCATTTCGTTGCTGCCTTCTACGTTTGACATAGCGGTATCTTCTAAACGGCTTTCTTGGATTGCTAACCCTTTTAGGTTTGTATTTGCCATATCTCTTTGATCGCTTAGATCTCCCCTTTTTAAAAGGAGTCCATGGTAAAACATCTCGGCAAACATTCAAATTTGGAGTGACATTGTGAGCTTGTTTCTGCCAACATAAGTATTTCACTTTTTCTTTAGCTCGAAAGAGAAGATCTATCCAGTAGATCTGATCAATTCGTTTTCCTTGATTATCTAAATCTTTAGAAATCATATCACCAAGGTTTCCAAGGAGCTTGGAGAGAAAGTAAACTTTTTGACTAAAGTCATTATTCAGCTTAGCTTTAAAAACTTTTCCCATATATTCATGACCAAAACTTTCAAGATCTTTAAGATCCTTGCATTCCATACGGGAAAGATCAGTTAAAAGCTGTCTGACTTCATCAGTCGGTTCAGGAACAAACTGTGTTAGCAACAAGACTTCTAATGTGGCTAAACCAGATAAGGCAACATTTTGTCTTTCTTCCGGGGTAGCAGAAAACCACCAATCCCAAACAATACCAACCATACGCTTCTCAGCAAGTAAAAAGATAGAGAAATTATCATACTTGGAGACTACTTGCATCTGATAGAGCGAACCTATCCATATCCTTATTGAATCGGCTGGATTTTTTGACCTATCAAGATCTAAAACATATCCAGACATATTTGCAGAGAATAAATCTTCTTCCAATCTAGGATATTTTGGTTCTGACTGTCTGTTGGCTTTTTGTAGAGATGGTTTAATAAATGAAGGAAATAATGTAGCAGCATTTTCAAAAGTAGCAAGTTCAGTTTTATTCTTAAAAGTTGGAAGACTTTTAGCTTGATTCTTTACAAAACTGACTTGGCTATTGCTTGACTCGGCTTTATCAGTTCCTTCTTGATCTTCTTCTTGGGATTCAGTATCATCCCATTTTTCAGGAACTTCCATAGTTCTAGAAAACTGAGGAGGCATTGCAGCTCTTTTCTTCTTAGCTTTTCTTCGCTTTTCTTTTTCAGCTCTTCTCTGTCTATCTGCATCTTGTTCAGACTGCAGGAGCCGAAGGTTAGCTAAAATTTGTTCTGACTGACAACCCAAATCATCTAAGACTTCTTCTGCATGGGCTGTCCAGGTAGTCAAATAATTCCCAATTTGATAGACTTGATCAAGATCATTTTGATTTTGAGAGTTATGCTCGATTAAAGGAGCACAATCAGCACGAGTTGCAGGTTGTTTGGATTGTGAAGAAGTGGTGCAAAACTTTGTTCTAGGTGGCCATTTCCCACCTTTTACAAAACGCTTGTTTGCATGATTCCATTCTTCGAAAGGAGCAAAGGAATGAGTACGGTGCATTTTTTGGACAACGGGTAAAAAAGGTTTATGTTCAGGTATATACAATTCATTGGATGATAATACAGGTTCTGAAACGGATTCAGAAGAATATACAGGAGCTTGAATTTCTTGGAAATTTGGAACAGCTTGACTACTAGAGGCAAGTGTAGCAGGATCAACAGGAAACACATATTTCTTTGGCCTAGTGACAGGATGAGGAACTTGTGGCCTTGGTGGAATTAACTGAACGTGACCATCATTTATAGTGACTCGTTTAGATTTTAATTCAGGCTTGTGGGTGTCATTTATTGCTTTGTATTGGAAGTACCAATTATTAGGCAATTCTTCTTGATCATATAAGACACCTTCTACTTGGGCATTGGATAGACCAACTGTGACACAATCTTTTAAAACTGGCTGTTTGAGTTTAGGGTGTGCAGTATTTGTCAACTGAAAGGAAGCTTGACCTATCAAAGAAAGATATTCACTTTCTTCTGCCATTGTTAATCCTTGAACACCAGATAGTAATTTCCAACAATCCTTAAGATGAGTATCTGTCAGACTAATTGCATAGTCAGGATAAATAGTTCCATATTGACATCCAGTGGACAGGTTACCCATGATAGTACCTATACGAGCATGATCATATGTCTGATGACGTGTATCAAAGAGTTCAACTATACAAGGAGTATTGATACCATGTCGAAATAAAGGAGCAAGTCCAACTCGAATCCCCCCAAAATGTAAATAAAAGTATTTTCCATCTCGAGCATACTGACGAAATTGCTTAATTTCATCATCGGAAAACAGATTAAGAGCAAGGATTTGAACAGAAGGACCAGAAATTTTAATGGTAATTTCGACTTCTTTCAGAAAATTTTTCTTGCGAAGCAGAAAACTCTTAGGTAATTTATAAATATCAGTGGAATGGAGCTCAGGAGGAGTCCATTTGGATGGGTCTTCAACTACTTCATGTTTATCATTCTCAGACTCAGGAATGTCAGACTCAACAGAACGAGACGAAACTGCATTAACAACTTTACGCTCAACAGTAGTGAAGGATCGCAATAAACGGGCCATAATGAATTTAAACCAGAGATTGACTTCAGAAAGCTTTTATCAAAGTTACAAGCCGAAGCTTTGTAATTCGAAGGCTACCTGGCTTTCTGGTTAGCCTTCGAATTACAAAGCTTCGGCTTGTAACTTTGATAAAAGCTTTCTGAAGTCAATCTCTGGTTTAAATTCATTATGGCCCGTTTATTGCGATCCTTCACTACTGTTGAGCGTAAAGTTGTTAATGAAGTTTCGTCTCGTTCTGTTGAGTCTGACATTCCTGAGTCTGAGAGTGATAAACATGAAGTAGTTGAAGACCCTTCCAAATGGACTCCTCCTGAGCTCCATTCCACTGATATTTATAAATTACCTAAGAGTTTTCTGCTTCGCAAGAAAAATTTTCTGAAAGAAGTCGAAATTACCATTAAAATTTCTGGTCCTTCTGTTCAAATCCTTGCTCTTAATCTGTTTTCCGATGATGAAATTAAGCAATTTCGTCAGTATGCTCGTGATGGAAAATACTTTTATTTACATTTTGGGGGGATTCGAGTTGGACTTGCTCCTTTATTTCGACATGGTATCAATACTCCTTGTATAGTTGAACTCTTTGATACACGTCATCAGACATATGATCATGCCCGTATAGGTACTATCATGGGTAACCTGTCCACTGGATGTCAATATGGAACTATTTATCCTGACTATGCAATTAGTTTTACAGATACTCATCTTAAGGATTGTTGGAAATTATTATCTGGTGTCCAAGGATTAACAATGGCAGAAGAAAGTGAATATCTTTCTTTGATAGGTCAAGCTTCCTTTCAGTTGACAAATACAGCACATCCTAAACTGAAACAGCCAGTTTTAAAAGATTGTGTCACAGTTGGTCTGTCAAATGCCCAAGTAGAAGGTGTCCTATATGATCAAGAAGAATTGCCTAGTAATTGGTACTTCCAATACAAAGCAATAAATGACACCCACAAGCCTGAATTAAAATCTAAACGAGTCACTATAAATGATGGTCACGTTCAGTTAATTCCACCAAGGCCACAAGTTCCTCGTCCTGTCACCAGGCCAAAGAAATATGTGTTTCCTGTTGATCCTGCTACACTTGCCTCTAGTAGTCAAGCTGTTCCAACCTTCCAAGAAATTCCTGCTCCTGTATATTCTTCTGAACCAGTTTCAGAACCTGTATTATCATCCAATGAATTGTATATACCTGAACATAAACCTTTTTTACCCGTTGTTCAAAAAATGCACCGTACTCATTCCTTTGCTCCTTTCGAAGAATGGAATCATGCAAACAAGCGTTTTGTAAAAGGTGGGAAATGGCCACCTAGAACAAAGTTTTGCACCACCTCTTCACAATCAAAACAACCTGCAACTCGTGCTGATTGTGCTCCTTTAATCGAGCATAACTCTCAAAATCAAAATGATCTTGATCAAGTTTATCAAATTGGGAATTATTTGACTACCTGGACAGCCCATGCAGAAGAAGTCTTAGATGATTTGGGTTGTCAGTCAGAACAAATTTTAGCTAACCTTCGGCTCCTGCAGTCTGAACAAGATGCAGATAGACAGAGAAGAGCTGAAAAAGAAAAGCGAAGAAAAGCTAAGAAGAAAAGAGCTGCAATGCCTCCTCAGTTTTCTAGAACTATGGAAGTTCCTGAAAAATGGGATGATACTGAATCCCAAGAAGAAGATCAAGAAGGAACTGATAAAGCCGAGTCAAGCAATAGCCAAGTCAGTTTTGTAAGAAATCAAGCTAAAAGTCTTCCAACTTTTAAGAATAAAACTGAACTTGCTACTTTTGAAAATGCTGCTACATTATTTCCTTCATTTATTAAACCATCTCTACAAAAAGCCAATAGACAAACAGAGCCAAAATATCCTAGATTGGAAGAAGATTTATTCTCTGCAAATATGTCTGGATATGTGTTAGATCTGGATAGGTCAAAAAATCCTGCAGACTCCATAAGGATATGGATAGGTGCGCTCTATCAGATGCAAGTAGTCTCCAAGTATGATAATTTCTCTATCTTTTTACTTGCTGAGAAGCGTATGGTTGGTATTGTATGGGATTGGTGGTTTTCTGCTACCCCGGAAGAAAGACAAAATGTTGCCCTATCTGGTTTAGCCACATTAGAAGTCTTGTTGCTGACACAGTTTGTCCCTGAACCGACTGATGAAGTCAGACAGCTTTTAACCGATCTTTCCCGCATGGAATGCAAGGATATTAAAGATCTTGAAAGTTTTGGTCATGAATATATGGGAAAAGTGTTTAAAGCTAAGCTGAATAATGACTTTAGTCAAAAAGTTTACTTTCTCTCTAAGCTCCCTGGAAACCTTGGTGATATGATTTCTAAAGACTTAGATAATCAAGGGAAAAGAATTGATCAGATCTACTGGATAGATCTTCTCTTTCGAGCTAAAGAAAAAGTGAAATACTTATGTTGGCAGAAACAAGCTCATAATGTCACTCCAAATTTGAATGTTTGCCGCGATGTTTTACCATGGACTCCTTTTAAAAAGGGGAGATCTAAGCGATCAAAGAAATATGGCAAATACAAACCAAAAAGGGTTAGCAATCCAAGAAAGCCGTTTAGAAGATACCGCTATGTCAAACGTAGAAGACAACAAAGAAATGATGATAAAGATCGTTGTTATATCTGCAAACAAGAAGGTCATTTTGCTAGAAAATGTCCTAAAAGCATTTCTGGAAAAATGAAAGCATGTTTTGATATAGAAGAGTTTGCTGATGAATGGTCTGTTGTTGAATCTCAAGATGATGTTTCTGATGTTTATATTCTTACTGATGCATCTGATTCAGAACCTGAACAATCAGTAGAATATAGCCAAAAAATGAATGTTCATGCATCAACTTCTCAAGAAGATGATTGGGAAGATGATCCTCATTACAGTGATTTGTCTGAGACTGATGAATATGTTGAATCCTCTTCAGACATTTCTGAGACTGATACACTTCTCTCTATTGACACTGTGAATTCCCAACCCCGTTTTCCTTCATTGTCTCCACAACCACTGGTGAATTCTCTTTGTCCTTATCCTAAGGAAGTCTCACAGTCTCCTGCACTTTCTGTAAATACTCCTGCTGTAAATGAATCTGCTCTTTTTCATAAGAAAATGATAAAAACAAATCAGCTTTTGTATATTCCTGTAGAAATTCAAGTTCGTGGTGACTGGATTAGTGTCGATGCCTTCATCGATACTGGTGGTTCAAACAACCTTGCCCATCCTTCGTTATTCAAAGGTTTATGGAAACCTTTGCAGCATATCATTGTTTCTGAGACCATTGGTGGTTCAGTCAACCTTACCCACTATGTTGATAATGTTTCTATGAAGTTGGGGGGGGTTATTGTAAAAATCTCTGCGGTACAACACTATGACAATTCTGCTAGTTTATTTTTGGGAATGCCTTTTATCAATTCCGTATTGCCAGTTACAATTAGTGAAGATAAAATTATATTCAATGTCAAAAAGAAAGCAATATCGGTTCCTAGATTAAACATTGCAGATTCAGAAGTTCGCAAGAGTCCGAGCCAAAAGAAAATAGACTCTAAGAAGCCTAAGAAAGTTTCTCGTGACTGGATTGAAGTCTTACAGCTGTATGAAGCCAAAGCTCAGGCAACTTTAAAGGCTAATAGAGATCAAAATTGGTCTACGGCACAAAATGATATTTTTGATCAATTGTTGAAATGTTGTTCTACAAATCCACAGGCTTTTTGGACTACAGCTAGTCCAAAACAAGAAATCATTACTCTTCATGATAACGGAGTAACAGGTAAATTAATTCCTTGTACTCCTGCTGAAGAAAATGAGATGAGAAAGCAAATCCAAGAGTTATTAGATCTTCAATTAATTGAACGAAGTGAATCTCACTATTCTTGCTCTGCATTTCTGGTTAGAAATCATTCTGAAATAGTTCGTGGAAAAGATAGAATGGTAATCAATTATAAGCCTCTTAATGCAATCACGAAGAGCTTTAATTATCCATTGCCAAGACAAGAAACTATCATGCGTAAAATACATGGTAGTAAGATATTCAGTAAGTTTGATTTGAAATCAGGATATTATCAGATTCAGATTGCTGAAGAAGATCGTCACAAGACAGCTTTCACATGCCCTGTTGGTTTTTATCAATGGAAAGTCGTTCCGTTCGGTCTAAAGAATGCCCCTGCATTCTTTCAGAGAAGAATGGATCATATTTTTGGTAAATACGATTTTATCGTTGTATATATTGATGACATTCTTATACATAGCAGTGATTTAGAATCCCATCTGAAACATTTGCATATATTTCTAGAGGAAGCAAAGAATCATGGATTGGTTCTTTCAGAAAAGAAAATGGTATTATTTCAAGACCATATAGAATTCCTCGGTATTCAAATGCAAGACGGTAAAATTCAGATGCAGCCTCATTCGCTAATTAAGTTATCTGAGTTTCCAGATCGCCTTGCAGACAAGAAGATGATTCAAAGGTTTTTGGGTATTCTAAACTATGTTCATAAATATATTCCAGATTTGTCCGAAAAGACAGCCCCTATTCGTCAATTTATTAATGGTGGCTGGTCTCCTGAAGCTACTATTGCAGTACAGAATCTCAAAGCTCTATGTCAGAAGTTACCATCTTTAAAACCTCCTGGAAATGGATTCCTAATCCTACAGACAGATGCTTCTGATAATTTTTGGTCAGCTACATTATTAGAAAGGGTCTCTATTGAAAATAAGGTGGAAGAAGTTTTATGTGCCTATGCCTCTGGTGAATTTTCTAAACATCAGAAGGAATATTTTCCCGCCGAGAAAGAAACCCTAGCCATATTCAATGGAATTCAGAAATTTGAACTTTATTTAGCCCCTGCTAAGTTCCTCATTAGAACTGATTCCATGAACTTCAAATATTTCCTCAATGCCAAAATAGATAAACAGTTAGCTAGAGGAAGGTTATTAGCATGGCAGATGTGGTTTCAGATGTATGAATTTGATGTAGAATGGATACCCGGTAATTCTAACTTTTTGGCTGATGCATTGACCAGGGAGATGAACAAAGCTTTTGGTATGGTTTCACAAACCAGTCATTTCTATCTTCCCGAAGAAGATTCTCTCATCACCTTTGTCAAACGTTGGAGAATTCTGCAACAAATTGCTGGTGATCTCTGTGACGAGATCAAAAAGATTGTTGGTTTACGGATTCGCAGAAATCAGTGGATACAAAATTGCCAAGCCTGGCAAGCAAAGAATATTGGTCCATTTTTAGGTTTAGACGAAGAATTGGTTAAAGTCTATCCCTTGCCTAATTTAAAAGTCAAGGTCTATTTTAAAACATTAGATGACTTTTGGACCAAGGTTTACACTGATCAAGCAATCCATGTTTTAAAATTTTTGAATTATTATCAGATAATAGGTGTTGTAGATTTTGCACTCTCTGTATATAATTCTGCCAAGATGTTAGATCTTGCAGAAATAAATATGTGTGAAAAAGTCCAAAGGTTCCTTGCTTCTTTACGTATCGCTGATCTATTTGAAGAACTGGATGCCGCCTATTTACAAAGAATTGATCAACAATTTCACTCAACCGATTCATTCCCTCAGTATGAATTATTTCAACCATTTGCTGATTGGGAAATCAAAAATGGCAGGTGTCAGAAGAAGATTGTAATCCGAGCTTCACAGTGTGTTGAACGAACAGTTCAATATCTCAGAACTTACACTTCTCCATGGGATCACTACAGTGTTGAATTTAGAGTCCCTCTTCCTCAAAATCCATTTGATCAGATGTATAGTTCTGTTCAGCTCGAAGGTCCTAATCTTGTTGATAATCCAGATTTAATTCGTAAAATTACGACGTGGCTAAAAGAGTTTCCAAAGCTTTTCTTAGCAGAGAAAATCTCTATGATCAAAACTCTTGATCAATTGCAAGTCACTAAACCTGCATTCGAAATCTGGGTTAATACTAAGAATTTTATTACTATGAAAATTCTTCATGGTAATTGGTCTGAAGATATAGCTTTTTTAATCAGTTTGATTTTATCTCATCATGTCTGTTCCTCAGTTGTCTTTTCTCGCAACTGGCAAAATCAATATGATATGAGCCAGTATTGTAAAATTTGGGTACAATATTGCATCGAAAGAACTGTCACCATGTTCCAAATATTCCGTTGGGATCTGCTCGATGGAGTCGAGTTAGCAGTTCAGAATGTGCCTGAAATCAAGCCACGGAGGTCTGATATCTTTTTAGGAATTGAGATTGATCCTATTGCTTATCTTACACGATGGAAAGCTAAAGACACCGAATCTCTATTTCCGAAAAAGCGTCTTTATGTCACAGCAGACACTATCAAGTTTGATACCGGTCAATCATCGCGTGCCCCCATCCAAAAGGAATCTACCGTCCAAGTGGTAATCAGTAAAGGAAAAGAAAAAGCAGATGCGGATGCGTTCACGGAAAAAGAAACCCTCTTTATTGACATGTATCAAGATGCTCAACCCAATAATGTCGACTGGGAGAAAAAGTACCTTGATATGACAACCATCCCACATCCGATACGGATGAAGATTCTGATGGCTGATCAATCAGCCCCTACTTTTACTTTTGCAGATGCGCATGCGGGTGCATCTTTTGTAATTATTGTGCTCCTTTATTGTATTCGAGCTTATCTGAGTAGACACTGCCTAGACCAATCGATGTCAGGCAGGACCCTCTAGATGCTCTTTTATGTGTATATATAGAGATAGGTTAGTATAGTTTTGGCATCGTGAGTTTGCGAGCCATAGTGAGTGTTTGAGTGAGTGTGCTATCCAAGTCTGCTCTTGACTTGTTGTATTAATGGTGTGTAACATTTTTACTTGAATTAATATTGAAGCCTGCTGGGCCGCCAGTCTGAGGACTGTTCTTCCAAGAACATCGTTGTTGGAGATTGTAAGGCGGGTTGAGAAGCGCCAAGGAGTCGCGCTGTACGCATTTCTCAAGTAGATGTGAGGAAACCTTTTTGGCATCAGCGTCCACTTCAGATTATTCATGTAAGTTACGATAGTCCATCCATCTTATTAGCAAGTGATCAGAGCATTGTTTGTTTGTGTAACATGTGTCCATGTTAGTAATGGTTTCACATAAAAACATCTTGTATAGACATCTATTTGGTTCATTTGTATTATTAACAAAATATCTATACATCAACATATGGAATGTCTCTAGTTATTTCTCAATTTTTCTTATATATTTTGTATGCAAATAATGGCCACACAATCCACGAAACAAGTTTCTAGTCTATATGAGCCTTCCACATCATCAATGTTTCATGAATATGTTTATTCAATTTCTCATCATTTCATCTATATTTTTACATTTTTCTCCATTCTCATCAACATAAAGCTTCTTCTTATCTCACCTTTCCCATGGTCTCTTTATCTACATACCAATCTTGTAGCTTCTTTTGAAGGTAAGATTTCTCTTGATAGGCTATGTGATGCTTAATACATTTAATAATATATCCATAATCCATCATTAGATTGAACTCATTTTTATGTGTCTTTTAAGCATATATGATCATCATCATTGAATCTGACCTAAATATTATTTGATATCAAATACATTATCAAAACATGGTTTTGTAAATCTAACTTCAATTATATCTTCCCGATTCATTTTTAGGAGTATCTTTTAACCATGGAAATCCATGGATATATGGAGATCCACTATGCTTTTAATCGTAGTGACAACAATAATCTATAGATAGATGGAAATGATGGAGGATCTCATCATGAAACATTATATTTGACAAGTTCATATTACTTGCTACAATATGAGGATTATAAATTATATTTTTACATCACCATTTCCTCACTTTCCTTGAATATACAAGGAAAGTAATATATTTTTGTCTATGTAAATCTAGACACCACACATCTATTACATTTAGTTTAAGTAATTTCACACCTAAACTAGTATATCAAGTCTGACAATTTTGGATTACACTTGGTCCAACATGCACATGTACCTCTTAGTGTTGTCAACGTGGTGTTGGCATTGATTTAATCCATGGATCCAATTGTGATGGCATTGATGTCAATCCTATTCTAGAGCTTGTGATGATGATTAGATGACTGGGTTAAGTTTTGGAAGTGCCTTGAGGTCTGCACAGGTCCTAGATATGCCCAGAAAGAGGTTTAAAGTGAGTGTTATAGGTCTAGGGAAGTAAGACTTTGATTTCACATGGTTCAAAGAACTGACACAGTCTAGTAGAGGTCACAAAATGGCATTGAGGTAGTGACATAGACATGTCATGCTTTCCTGCAAAGTTTGTTGCATGTTGCGCATTTAATGCCAATGCCACTGTCTTGTAGGTGCCAAAAAGACACCAAAATATATAAGATTTTGATTTTGTTGAGGTAATTGAGGGAATTAGGAGGGCTAACTAAGTCTTCAACATTCTAGTTAACTTGGTTATGGATCATTGTCTTCATGAGTTAATGTGGAGTGAGTTGTTGTGAATCGGTTGATTTGAATGCACTGATTGATCAAGTTATAATTTAGTGGTTGATCTGGTGAAGCATTGATGATCCAGTGAATTGGTATCAAGTAATAAAGATGCATTCATTATATGATTATGGTGTCATGGAACACATTGAGTCCATGATTTGGCCATGAAAGTTATGGAATGAATTGAAATGGTCCAAAATTGATCTAGTTCATGGACTGAAGTGTTGGGAAATATTGATCATGATATATTGATTTTGTATATCAATTACAAGGGTTGGAAGAAGTGAGTCTAAGTGTGAGCACATAGATGCATATAGAGCAGAGCACATATATTTTCATATAGTGTGCATACATAGATACTAAATTGTTGTATGGATCTTGAACACATTCCCTATAGCATATCTGTGTTCCTATGAATGGTAAAATGTTAGATAAAATTAAAAGGAGTGTGATTGAGGTTACTTTTTGAACCAGATTCAACAGGACTGGATAGTCTATACAAGTTTTGTTTATACATTGTGCACTATGCCAAACAATAGTGAATTCAGATATTGGTGTGATTTGTTGGTCGAAATACAAGTGATGGCATCACTCTAGACCTGATGATAGAGATATATATGTGGAAAGTGTACGTTTAGTGCTAAAGTGTGTGGTTTTTTGTGAGATAATGTGCATAATAGTATTGGTTGATAGTGTGATGAAGTGGATGTATTTGTGAAGTACAAATGAGAGAGTATGGATTATTGGCAAATTTGAACTGAGAAAAGTGTGTGAACTTATAATAGAAGACCTTTATCCAGTGTGCATTACAGTGACATTTTTGCATTAAGATGATTATAGTTGCTACCTTGTATTCAGATCATCTATGGCTGAGCTTGTGAGAGAGTTTGATGCTTGGGTTAGTCATTAATATGTATGCTACTATTATTAGTGAGGGCATATTAATTATATGACAAAATTTGTTTTCAATTGTTAAGGTACTAGGGCTTGATTAGATTGGTTTGTGAGCAAAGTTTAGAGTTTGTTGAGGCATATTATTTGTATTTAGTTTTTGAGTGAAAGAGTCATAATGGGTCTAGTCTGAATTTAGTTGTTGATGAATTTGTCTTAAGGTATTCATTAGATGGATCTAATGTTATCTTGTTAAGATAAATAATCAAGTTGATGATTGTGATTGATTGATACTTCTTTACTAAATATGACTAAAATATGATTGTAACTAAGAAATTATTTATTGGAGTAGGAAGATTAAAAACTATGTATAGAAATCGACAAATTTTGTTGCAAATACGTGATGACAAGGAGGCTAAGTTGAAGGGGGGAATCATCAGTTTGAAGGCCTAGTTAGAGGAGGCCAAAAGAGTTGAGGATGCGATTGTCAATCAACAAAAAGAGAAATAGGGCCAAATTGAAAAGTTTGAGGCTAAAATGGTTTCCATGAGAAAAGAACTAGAATAAAAATAAATTCACATGAATCAAGAGAGGATAAAAATAACCTTGGACAACATGCTTAAGAGAAAAAGATCGCCCATGCATAGATCCAATCTTGGTTTTCATAAGGGAGAGTCCAACACACAAACACATGCAAAGAAAAATCCCTATCCTAAAAGGCTTGTATCAGAAAATGGAACCAACAAGAGAAGTAACAAGTAGTAGATCCAATAGCCTAGAAGATGACTGAGAGGAGAACTATCATCAAGAAGATATTTTTCTCCTATAGTTGATGTTGGAAAATTTCATAGTCAAAACCCCTTTTCTCCTTTAATAAGTGAGGTAGAGTATTACAATTGCCACAACTATGGGCATGTTGCATCTAAATGTAGAAGTAAAGTGCTAATTTCTAATTAGTAGAGAATGGAACAATATGTTGGAATTATGAAAAATGTGTTGTCCTTGATGGAAACCAACTTAATAAACATGTCAACATGATGGTACTAGGATGAGTATTCAAGTTAGTACAAATGTGACAAAAAGATTGGACAAAGAAATATTACTTCAGAGAAAGAAAAATGATGAAGGTGATGTTTTGATAAATATACATGGGTTCTGTGAATCAAAGTCACATACGTACACAGGTATGGACAAGAAAAAGAATGTATAACTTCGACAACATGGTATCCTAAATACCAACAATATTTACCATGGTATTGATCCATAGTAATGAACTCAACAAAAAATATTTGATGACATCTAAGAATACCATTGACATTACTAGGGATTTGACCTGTGGTATTGGATAAGGCCTAATATATATAAATATATTAAGATCGAAGTGTTTGGGTGAGAAATTGATGAAGATTTCATAGTGAGATCTGAAGCAAGTGTGCGTGTAGTGTGCTATTAATGAATTGTTTGATATGAAACTAAGTATGCACCTGAGAATTTGATGATGAATAAGATCAAATAGATCTAAAATGAATATATTGATAATTGATTTATTTGATCTATAATATTTATTTTTGACGCACTTTTTATTATGTATGTCGAGATATTGGTTTGTTCTGAAGGTATGATGTGTAACGAAGCTATAAGTCAATAGCTTCTTATTTTTACACGGATTTGATAACCCAAAAGGCACATACATATGTGGGTTTGATGCTGGTAAGTCATGTGTCAATTCTACACATTAAATAGATCTGTACGCATGTTTGATTCCTAAAGAGAGTGTATACATGCATAAGTGTTTTATGGAAAATGCGTATATAAGCTAGCATTTTGTTGAATAAGAAGTCTAATCAGTCTAATCAATCTTGGTGTGTTACTGTTGTTTGTCAATGATGTATTAATTGATGATTTGTGTCTAACATTGATGATTGAAGTTGATTTGATTGATTTAAGAGTGATGATGTTACTAGTTGTACATGATTGAAGATCTATGATGGTTCTGTGATTATTTTAGAGTAATTCAGTGGTTCAGGGTGTAACTTAGTGTTTGCTTCAAAATAATAGTGATTCCATTTCAGGGTTCAATATTTAAATATTTGTATGCAGGTATTATTCAAGGAAGTTGTGTATACATGAAGATTTTCTAAAGTAACATATATATTCTGGCATTTTATTGATTAGGATTTTTAGTTGGTTCAGTGAGGAGATGCAGTGTTTGGGTTAAATATTGGTATTCTGGCTACACTAATCTAACTACTTTGGTTGTTTGAGAATAGGTTGATTGATTTGGGTTTCAGTTGGTTCAGTGATTGGTTGATTCAGTTGGTCCAATGATTGAGTGATTTGTTACAATGATCAGTTTTAGTTTTGATATTTGGTATTGGGCTTAAATGATGGTAATTGGTCTAGTAAAAATTTGATGAAAAGTAGTCTAGAATTTGTGATGTCTTGTATCAGGTGGATCTAATGTGAAAATTTATGAAACGCGGTCCATGGTAGTGTTGAGATTTTGAGCCTTCAGTAAGGGAGTGGAAGATTACTTCTAGTGGTAGCTGGTAAATCAGATCAGGGGGTAGGAGTTCCCTTCCAGTGGGAACTCGTAAACGAGATTAGGGTGTTGGAGCTCCCTTCCAATGGGTATCAGAGAATGACAGAAGGTTGTATCCTTTTGCAGGTGGGTGCCTACGTGCTGTTATGAGTCTACACTAGTACAATATTATAATATGTTTTTGTTTATAATAAAAGATAAAGACATAGATGACAACAATGGTGGTTTTTCCCACATTATATTTCCACCTAAGAACCCCAGTGTTCATGTATGCTTTCGTATCGATTATGTGTGATGGTTTATTCTATTCTTACTACACATGGTTACTTTTTAAGTAATGTCTAAATAAGTACTAATTCACTGGTTCAAGTTAAACATATGATGAATTAGTTGAAAAGTTAGTTAACTAGAAATATGCTGCTTATCCTCATCACAGTCCCGTACATATGTTTGTTCACTAAATTATAGTCGCATACAAAAATATAAATAATAAATTGAAAGGTTTTAGTGAGTTTTAAAATATTGATTCACCCCACCTCTCAGTATTTTTCCCAACAATTGGTTTCAAAGCAATTCCTTTAGAAGAAGCTTTATCACTTGAAGGAGATCCATCAAGATCATGGGTAAGAAGAAGATAGCTTGAAGGAGGGATTTAGAACATTACAACTGATATATCATATGCAGTAACAATCGCAAATGTCAGCAAATATTCAACACCCCACTTTCTGTTGATCAAGAATGAAGAAGATGGTAACAAAGAATTATCAGATATGTGCTTTTGTTCTAACTGTGGTCAATTTCATTTTCTATGCAATAATGATAATAATGATGACAATGAAACAATTGAACTTGCACTCATGGGTAATAGTGAAAGTAAGCACTCTAAGGAGAAAATATATTCAAAAATGTTGTCCCTAGAAGCAGAAGATTAAGGCAAGTCGTAAACAATGGACAATGAAGGCATATTTATGTTAAGTAATGACAACTATCACCAATGGAAAGCAAATATGAAGTCTAATATAATGAACCATGAAGTTTGGTGTTTACTATGCAATGGATACACCAAAATTCCTCTATCAGATGAGGAAGTGCCAAAGAGTTTGCAAGGCATTAAGTGACATCATTAATAACATAACTAGTTTCGCATTAAACTAGGTTATGCATTATGCAACTATAAATAAAGTGTGGGATAAGCTACAAGCAAACCATGAGAAAAACCCAAAGGAAGGTTTCTCATCAGGGGATCTATCAGGTATTCCTATCGCTAACAATGTTTTAAAAAAATGAACATGATAGCAAAACAACCTTTGCTACATAAGATGGAGTTGTTGATTCAGAAGAAGACAAGTTAGAATAAATTTTTGATCTTAGAAAAAAACATGATCGTGATTTGAAAAGGAATATTAATCTCAAAGATAAGTTGCAGATAACAAGGAGCATATTAATTCAGTCAATTTTTTGTGTGGAATCTAAACAATATTATGAAGGTATTGAAGCTGAGATCATCTCTCTAAGGGAAGATTTTGAAACATTCGATAAGAGGAATGAAGAACTACTTCAAGAAACTGAACAACAAGAAAATGGGATGAAAGAAGAGATTCTCAAATTAAAGGAGCAAGTGGAATAAGGAAGAAAGGTTGAATAAGATATGAAGAAGAAATATGTAGAAAAGGAGAAGCAATATCAAAGAATTGAGGTTGAGTTAAACATTCTAAAATGCAAATTAGAAGAAAGGGATAAAAATTTGAGATTTCAAGATATTACTAAGATTTTGGATAATATTCTTAGTAGTCAAAGGTCTCCTGCCATCAAACCTGGTCTTGGTTTTCATGAAATTGTTGAAGGAGAATGTAGTTCGCAAGCTGATACAAGGAATTTAAAGGGTAACAATGAAAAACCTGAGATGCTCAACAAAGAGATAAGAAGTCAACCTGGTGAGCAATAGAGGAAAGTGAATCTTCAAAGAAAATAATTTAATCCTAACTATAGAAATGTTACTTAATTCTCTCCTCTGAGTAATAATGTTGAATGTTGTATATGTTATAATTACAAACACATTGAAGCTAATTGGAAAAGTAGATTGTTTCAATCACAAGAAAATAATTGATTCATAGAAGGATCATCAGATTTTAGGTACTCAGGATTCTTTAAGGGATATTGTTTTTCTTGCAGTATATTTGGTCACAAATTCATGGATTGCAATAGAAGGAATATGAAATATAAATATAATGTTTTCTCTGATTATATAAGATGTTATACTTGTAACAATTTTGGGAACGTAGCAAAAGAATGCAGGAACAAATCTATGGACCACCTAAGACAATATGGCAAACAACCAGATAAGAATATTGATGTCAGAAGACCTGAAAAGATGGATCCGCCAACATTTCTCATAAGAAGCAGAAAGAATAAGAACATATAAGGTGTGGTCTTGTTCTCTACTCATTTGACGAATAAGATGAATGATACGTAGGTAGCGGATACTCTCATCACATGACTGGAGATAAGAGTAAGATGGAGTCTCTCAAGAAAAACCAAAATGGTAATGTTCTTGGAAATAATGCTCCAGTAAAAGTTCTGGGAAAGGGTAGATCCATAATTAATAAACATAGAGGAGAAACTAAGACTTTATTAGTTCAAGGGCTAAAGCAGAGTATTACAAGTGTAGATAAAATGGTAGATAAAGGAAATGTAATTGTGTTTACTTCAACCAAATGAAAAATTATGGATGAATAATCTCGAAAGGTCATAGCAAGAGGATGTAGAAACCCAAAAAATTATATGTGCTTAAATAACTGAATTCTTGCATATATGATGAGGATTCAGACTCAGAGTAAAATAATATGGCGCCCATTACAGTCCATTATTCTTAAAATAATATTTCTAATAGTGACTACAAAAGTGATGTGAGGTACATGACCTCATGAGATAGAAGATGATTATTATGTCCTCAGGATCAATGATGTGTAATCTCAAGGGGACTAATAGATATGTTGTCTTGATGATGACTCTCATGGTTGTTTTGAATATTCATATTGATTACATTAGTAATATTGCATCAGATGTAGTAACAGTGAACAAGTACACACATTACAAGCTCAGGGGGAGATGTGGTTATGAAATTTCAGCATTTTACTTCAAGTATGCAGATATTATGAGAGAAAACCATGTATATACGTGAGTTCTGATACAAAAAACCGTGTATGTTTTCCTATGGTGAAGAAACAATAGGACAAACTTAGGGAAAACCTATGATATGCTTCAGACAATTATTATTCCTATTTCCTGTTCCGATGTTGATAGTTACAGTATGGGGATGCTACCTAGAAGTGGTATTGACTAATGATAATTTATTAATTGTTACAGTAGGACATTGATGAAATAGATTTACTAATTGATTAAGTTTCTTTAATGACCTTACTGATGGATGAGTTGATGTGATCAAACCTAACAATGAACAATGGCACATGTTTAGGGGGAGAATTTTTTATGCTTCTAATAATGCATTGTTAGCATTGTGATTTCTTGAGAATATCTTGCTACATAATTATTCTAATAATGATGCTCATGTTGCTGAAGTTTTTGAATGATGCATCATGCTATGCTACAATCATGGGTTTCCTATGATGAAATTATGGATGATACATATATATTGCTTGAGCCACATAGTTGTTATGACTCTATTGATCATATTTATGATGATAGAATATTATTTTGACGATGCATATGAAACATTTCTTACATGTAAATCTTCATAAGTTCAAGAAGATAAATAGAGCTTAATTGAACAACCTCAGTATTTGATGATGATGAGTGTCACTCATTACCTTTATGTCGTTTTCATGATGCCTTCAAAGATGCATAATTCGCATATGGTGCATTTATGGACGATGATGCCTATAATGCTTGGCTCTAAAATGTGAAAGAAATATTGCACACGGTATATTGTTTGAAGGAGACGGGTTACTAAAAAAGTTTGATAAATGATGGTGAGCTCATGGTTTGCTATTGATGACTTTTCACATTGATGAGAATCTATATACATACTAATATCTCTATGTCATGGGATATCATTCATGGGTGAATTATAGATAAGGATCTTATGGATGATTACTTAAGTTTCATATTGATGAAGGGGTGTTGGTGTGATAGTTTTTCTTGCATGAAGAAAATGGGCCATGAAAATGATGTTGCTGCAGGTTTCATGAAGACATCTGCTAAATGATACTTGGAGACATGGCATACTTAGCAACATGTTGATCATGTTAAGAAATGGTGGTACTTTTCCTTATCTTACATTATGATCATATGTTGGGATCTCACATATGTTGACTAATGCATGAAAATATATGTTGCTTTGATTTAATGAACATGGATTGAGGCTCTTCCTACTAAGGGAAAGAGAAAGTTTACCTTGATGAGGTCAAAAGGATGAGTTGATAGCAGATCTCTATGGAAAATCTTATGTTGAATACTTGGTAACATGTTGATAATATAAAAGCTACATTTCCTTATCTTGCAAATCGATGATGAAAATGTGCATGTTGTGGTTCATGTTACTGCGGTGCATATCCTATATGGTGTATGATAGTTGTTGATGATTATCATGGTCTTATTGAGGTCCTTTGTTTTAGTTATAAATTCCATATTTGTCTCTTGATGTAAAGGTTATGTAAATACTAAGGACCTGTGTTATAAATCATTGTAAAATTTAGTCGTGTATGAACTATTGTGGTCAAGTCATATAGTCCCATGTTTTTGGGAATGTGATGTAGTTTGTAACCCCAATGTGTTGGGTAATCAATGTAAGCATGATTCATTGGTGATAGGAAAGGTCATCTATGGTTGAGTCATAGAGTCATGTACTTCTTTGTATATATTCCAAAAATTCACCATGTGCTCAGGGGGAGAATGGCTAATATTCAATATTCATACTCATGAGATCAGATCTACAACACTCATGTAAAACAAGCAAGAGAACCCTTCATTCAACATTAGTCAGCGATTTGCCCTTTATGCGAAAGGGGGAGAGAAGATTGGTGTTTGGAGAATTCTTAGTATATCCACAAATGTGTTTATAGGTATCTACATGTAGTGGTGACCAAACACCAAAGTGGTTTCCATCAATTCCAAAGGGGCAGATGTTGGAATTATGAAAAATGAGATGTCCTTGAATGAAACCTACTTAATAAACATGTCAACATGATGGTAGAAGGATGAGTATTTAGGCCAATAAAAATGTGATAGAAATATTGTACAAAGGAATATCAGTTAAGAGAGAGAAGAATTATGAAGGTGCTTTTTTGTTAAATACATGTGGGTTATGTGAAGCAAAGTCATGTACATATGTGGGTCTGCAGAAGAAAAAGCGCATAAAATTTCTACACCATGGTATCCTAAATACCATGGATCTTTACCATGGTATTGACCCATAGTAATGAGCATGGAAAAATATATTTGTTCCTATCTAAGAATACCATTGACATTGCTAAGGATTTGACCTATGGTATTGGATAAGGCCTAAGCTATATAAGGAGATTAAGCTCAAAGTATTTTGGCATGCAAGTGATCAAGATTTCATAGTTAGATCTAAAGCAAGTGTTCATGTAATGGGTTATTAATGAATTGTTTGATCTGAAACTCAGTATGAATTAGGGAATTTGATGATGGATCAGATCTAATAGATATGAAATGACTATATTGATAATCTATTGATTTGATCTATAATATTTATGTCTGACACGTGTTTTATATTTTATGTTGAGAGACGGGTTTGTTCTGAAGGTCTTATGTGCAGGGAATCTGTTAGTCAATAGTTACAAATCTATATGTGAGTTTGATAACCTAAAAGGCACATACATACGTGGGTTTAATGTTGGTAAGTTGTGTGTCGATTTTGCACTTTGGACAGATTTGTACGTGGGTTTGATTCCTAAAGAGAGTGTATACACGTGAAAGTGTTTTATGGAAAGTGCACATATAAGCTAGGGTTTTGCTGAAAAAGATGCTTGATCAGTATAATTAGTCTTGTTGTGTTTCTATTGTCTATCGATGAAGTATTAATTGGATTTGGGTCTAAGAGTGATGATTGAAGTTGAATTAATTTATAAACGAGTGATGATGTTGCTAGATGAATGTGATAGACTGTATATGATGGTTCTGTGATTATTTCAGAGTAATCTAGTTGTCCAGGGTGTAACTTAGTCTTTGTTTCAGAATGATAGTGATTCAATTCCAGGTTTCAATATTTGATCTTTACGCATGCATTATTCAAGTAAGTCACATATACATGTAGATTTGCTAAAGTAAAGTAGCGTATATATTCTGAAATTTTATTTATTAGAGTTTTTAGTTGGTTAGGTGAGTTGACGCAGTGTTCGGGTTCAATATTGGTATTCTGGTTATAGAGATCTAACTAATTTGGTTGTTCAGTAATAAGTTGATTGATTTGGATCTCAGTTGGTTTAGTGATTGGTTGATTTAATTAGTTCAATGATTAAGTGATTTGATCCAGTGATCAATTTTGATTTTGATATTTGGTATTGGGGTTAAATGATGGTGGTGTGTCCACTTTGAAAATTTGATGAAAAGTGGCCTACAAGTTGTGATGTCTTGTATTAGGTGGATCTAATGTGAAAATTTATGAAACACGGTCCATGGTGGTGTTGAGGAATTGAAGGTTCCTTCCAGTGTTAGCTAGTAAATCATATCAAGGGGTAGGAGTTCCCTTCCAGTTTGTGCCGGTAAATGAGATCAAGGGGTTGGAGCCCCCTTCCAGTGGGTGTTGGAGAACGAGAGAAGGCTGTAGCCTTCTGTAGGTGGGTGCCTACGAGCTGGTATGAGTCTTCACAAACACAATATTTTAAGATGCATTTATTTATAATAAAAGATAAAGACATATAAAATAAAAATGGTGGTTTTTACCACATTGGCTTTCCACCTAAAACCCCTGGTGTTCATGTGTGTCGATGTATCACTTATGTGTGATGGTTTATTCTATTCTTACTACACATGGTTACTTTTTAATTAATGTATAAATAAATACTAATGAACTTGTTAAATTTAAACAAATGATGAATTAGTTGAAGAGTTAGTTAACAAGATATACACTACTTATCCTCATCACAATCACGTACATACACTAGTTCACTGAAGTAAAGTCGTGTACGGAAATATAAATAAGAAATTTAAAGTTTTTATTAAGTTTTAAAATATTGATTCATCCCCCGTCTCAGCATTTTTCCCAACACAATATGAAACTAAGGAGATCAACCATTAGGTAGACTAGAGCATTTAATGGTTTTGTTTTTTCTTGTAACCCTTTCTACCATAAGGTAGTTGATTCAAAATATATCCCACAAACTATAGGGATATTTTTTGTAAGGAAGTGATCTAGCATAATTAGCAGAGGGTTTGATCCCCTTACTTCCTATCTTATTCATGTGAGGTGTTATACATGTCACAATCTTAGTCACAGGGCAATAGACTACAAGTTGATCAGTTTTTCAAGGAAAAAGCAACATAAGGATCAACTGACCTGGAGTAATCCTGGCATAGTACAAGAGGAGAAGGTACATGCAAAGAATCATCCTACCATAGTATGGGTGAAGAAAGAGGCATCACAAGTAATATGTGGGATATCCCTATGCACGCCCGATCATGGTGACTAATGGTATATAGATAGTAGTTGTTCCCATCAGATGGAAAAGGGGAAGAGTATTTTCCTCTCCTTGAGGAAGGCCAAATATGACCATGTCCTTCATAAAAGTAATACACCTTATAAGGTGTTGGGAAAAGGAAAGGGCAGTCTTGCTGATGAGAATACCAATGCAACTAATGTGTCACTAGATGAGGGATTGAAGCACAATATCTTGAGCATGAGCTAGATTGTTGATGGAGGCGAGGAGGTCATCTTCAATTCTAAAGGTTGTTGCACTAAAAAAGTAGGGTCAAAGAGAGTATTTGCAATAGTAATTAGGACCCTAAAAAATGCATGTGCTTTGATGGGAAGAGTAAGTAGAAGCAAGAGATTGAGGGAGTTATCTTCCTCTTCAAATTCTAAGCAGGAGAAGTTATTCTCCACTTGATTCCATTGTTATTTGATATATTCATTCATAATTATGACCATACAAGTACATGTGAGGCATCCACAACCTTTGGGGGAGTGCCTGGAAGAAACATAGATTGTATGAAGCATTGATCCCTATGAGTAGCAACAGTTTCATGGTGTGATTGAGAGCCCAAATGCATAATCGGGTCCATAGGATCAATGAGAATATTGGATCAGTACAAAGGTATAATGAGCTGAGGGGGAGCTATGCATGCTATTAGGGTTTCAGGATTGTATTGTAGGGAGAACCCAACACCCCCATTTTTGACTTGTTTACTTCAAATAATGGGGACACTTTACATTAATTTTTGGCTAAACAACTTTTATGATTTTCAATAAGTTAATTATCTTTACAACTTTTCCATTTTTTTGGTTTCAGCATATTTCAATTTAGATTATTTCATTGAAATTTCCTTTTAGCAAGCTTTCCATTGATACTTGTTTCACCTCATTTGGTCACTCAGTTTGTAAATTGCACTCCTTTGAAAGTTGATCATTTTTGTTGCAAGGGTTATAAAATGTACAAGATGTATAATATTTTAACTTTTGCAATTAAAATAGTCATTCATTGTAAGTATTAACTCCTAGTTAATTTCTATTAATTTTTCATTTTTCACTAACGGTCCTACAAAATGAACCAGCCAAATTGTAGAAGAGTTAAAAAATGCATTTTTGAGATCTCGGTAATTTATTGCAATTTCTTATTTTAAAACAAATTGCCAAACTTGAAATATTAAAATTGCAAAGTGGTTGTGGTTCATTTTGTGGAATTTGTAATTCCATGTGGGCCCCACTTCTCATTACCTCTTTCTTTTCAAAACCCAGAAATAAAAAATCTCGGTCCGATATAAAAACTCTGATATCACAATATCGCAAATATTGCATATCACAATTTTTATGCTCATAATAAAACTTGTGATAAAATATTTCTCTGATCGCTAATAGAGTTTTATGTAATTTACTATTTGGTTTTATTATAAGGTTTTCTAGAAGCTCCTTATGGTTCCCGCTCCACCTCTTCCCTCCGTCACCGTGTTCGTACTCCACCCTCCAACTCACCTTCCACTCTTCCTCCATTAACTTTCATATCAGGTAACATGGAGGTTTGGTTTGTTTTATTTTGGATTGTTAGGGTCATATATATATAATTATGATATAATATTATATTAATTATATTTTTATTATAATTAAATTCTATTATAATTTTAACATAATTTTAAATAAATATAACTATAATTTTGATTTAATTTAGGGTCTAATTTTAATTAAAAAAATTGATTTTTTAGCTCAAGCAACAGATTTTTCAGAATTCTGGCAGTTTTGATGCCTCAACTTTAGAAGCTCATAAGTTGTGTATTACTTGGCCAAATGAGGTTTCATAACCATATTTCATTATTTAATTGGTATAAAATTCATTAGAAAATAAAACTTTGAATTTATAAACAAAACTAATTTTCTTAGTTTAATTTTTTGCATTTTCATTTGCTTACAACTTCTACTAAATGCAGATCCATTCGTATATGTTATATTTGATAAATTATATCTCCAAAGGCATCAATAGAAAGGTTAGATTTCTTTTTATTTAATTATGTAACTAAACCTTGGCTAGATATGTTTTATATTCCAAATTTAGTATTTTGATTTTAATTTGCAATTTGATTGGTTTTTTCCAAGAAACAATTGAAAGAGATGAGGAGATGAATATTTCAATCAATGAGAATGTTATAACAATAGAAGAAGATGATATTGGGTCAATGAAAATTGACTAAGAAGAACTACTCTTCAACAACTTTCCTATTCAGAATTCTTGTTGTAAAATTATAAATAGTAGATTGTAGAATGTATGAGGGGTCTTCTCTTCTCTGCAATTATGAAATTATTAAAAGCACTATTGTAATGATAATTTAGAGTTGTAGGCGAGAAGGAATAAAATATCAGATCTAGGGGATTATTGAGGATTTGTCTTTTTCATTGTGAATTATGTATGAAGGGTAGAGTTTGCACTATGACAATTGTTGTTTTAACAACACAAGTTCAAAGAATTGTAAAGAACTGTTGGAGATGAGAGCGAGAGAAATAGATTCAATAAATTGGTATTTATAATACTATTGTTTTAAATTTTGGTTTTATTTTATGATGGCATAAACATGTCATTTTGTTAATATTTGTGCACTATTGTCAATATGATTAATTTGCCTCAATAATATGTTATTATTTATCTCTGCTCTTGTAAGTTGAATTTTGATTTCTAGGTAACTATTTGCTCAGAAATCTATCTTTTAATTATGATTAAACAAAAATAATATTATGTGAACTATTTCTTTATATTATTGTTTAGTCATTCAAATTATTGATTTAATAATAATCATCAATTTGTGAACTATTTCCTAAATGTTGTTGATTGATTATTTCTGTTAATAAATCTTTGAACATAATGAGTTTTGGCATTCATAATGTCACTAATTCGTTAGCTTGATATTCATTATAAGATAGTGATTTAAATCCCAATCATTTAAATATTTTTCTCTCTGTTGGGTTAAATCTATATCTACCTAATCGAGATAGGATTATGATATTTTTTCTTTTTCTTGCATTTTATAATAATTTTGCATTTATCTTTAATTCTACTTTTCTAGAAGTCCTCTTCCTAAAGAGGAAAAACATTAATTGTGGCTTGGTTGAGCCCCAAATCAGCGTAAGGATCACTTTTTTGTGTTATCAACAAGAGGGATGATCTGATGTCTCTTCTCTATTAGTAGATGGAAGCTATATTATAAGCCATTAGAGATAGAGAGAAGGTAACCGGACCTAGTTTAAACAGTCAGAACCACTATTTCAATGGAAAATGACTTGTTCTAAGGAACTGATCAGTTGGTCTCCCTTTTAGTATTGTAGGTAGAGGATTTTGAGCCTTCAAAATTTTTGTCGCTAGAAGGATGACTTGAGGACTTGTTTTCTATTGGAGTTTTTGTATGTTAAAGCTTTATTTAATCACAATGGCTTCCCTTAAATTTCCTATTTGGAGTTGTGTTTTAGACGTGCATCTGCCAATAATCCACCAGAAGTGGTAAAACTTTTGTCTTAGGTAAATTTCAATGGTAAGATAAATGTTTCTACTTTTAATCATGCCTTTCAATTTATTAAAAAATTTACAAATTTTGATTTTCAAGGAATTGATGAAGGTATTCTATGCAGGTTTTTTACTCTTACATTCTTAGTAAAAGCTAGAAGTTATTTTCAATCACTTCTAGATGCCTAAATTCACAACTGGGATTAGTTTATTATAATTTTCCTATGTAAATTTGACGGCTATGACTACTAACAACTATGTGATCGAATTGAAGATATGCGAAAGTTTGAAAATGAGCCTTTTATTGATTTTACCATTAGATTTCATTTAAATTGTTTGAGATTTAAATTTGAAGATAAACCTTTAGAAGATGAATTATTACATTTGTTTGAATATATTTACTCTCTTCGTCCCATTCACAATCCATGTGGAATTATTACAATCATTGATCAATCCTCTTCAAATTTTATTTACATAATTGAGAATTCCCATATGGAAGTGAAAACTAATGATGATGAAATGTTTTCTACAATGTACAAACAATTCCTTCATTTAGTGCACACTTCCTATAGTGTTAATAATGATCAGGATGCACCTTCACATGTCAGTGAATCTCAATCACGAAGCTTGAAAAATTTTACTTTTCAAATGCCAGAAGATACTAGCAACAATCTTGGAGAAAAGGTTGCCTTCAAATCTGAAAATCACTGTGAATTAAATTTAAAAATCAAATTAAAGATCAGAAAGTACAAGCAGAAATTGAAACTTCCAATGATATGCAGCCTATTGTACAAATTTCTGAATTCTTTCATGATGACAAAATTTTCAGATTCAGGGCAACCAAACAATATTCTTCAAGAAAGCACAATTAACCAATTGAATGATAAAAGATCTACAATTTGTAATGAAGAAAATACAAACAGAGAATGTTTTAGAATCATCTCTTCAGATTCACATTTTTCCCTTTATCGTGATATTTTTGCTGATAGTAATTTTCCTTCTCATTACCCTAATATTGTTCTTGTAAACATAGAGACTAATCCAAATGAATTTCCTATTAGATTTTATCAGGATAAAGAATTATTTATTGATCAATCTTCCAACATTGATGAATTGGAGCTTAATTTTCCTTCTAGTTTTGATTTATCAGATGGGAATGAAGAAAATTTAAATGAAATTCATGAAGTTATATATGATAATAATTCTGACATTGAAAAGTTGAAACATATTATCCTTACTTAAATTCCCATGATTAAAGATCAATCATATGTGGGAAAGAAGAACATTCTAACTTAGAAGTTGTTCCAACTTATTCTCATTCTCAAGTAAAAGATGATCTTAATAATTTCAAGATTCAAGTGTATTTTCCAATTTATAATTCATATGATCATCAAAATCATACACTTGTTCATGATTTAGAATCATTTCCTCTTCCACAAGTTAATGTCAATGATCCCTCTTATTTTCTGGCTAATGCTTGTGAGGGGGAAATTGTTTTAAATCAACTCCACTTGTGTTGTAACAGTAATTGTAACAATATTGTAAATTAAGATTTGATTTTATTAGTTGTACTTCATCTCATTGTGTTCAAATTTGTTTTTTGTTAACATTTTTTAGTTTTTAGATGTCTTTTATTGGCACATCGAACAACTAAGTGTTGAAAATTTTCAATTTGTATTGCTAGAATGTGAAAAAGAATAACAAAATGTAAATTATAATCATCATGAGCCTTTGATCTTTCAATTATATTTGATGTTTGTATCTTATTAGCTTACTTTTCTTTCTAGTATGCATTATCAATATGAAACAACACTGGGAAATGAATTGATCCAATATGATCAACAGTCTAATTTAATTAATAATATTTCATTGAATCTATTAGATTTCCATCCACATTTCATCATCTTCTTTGAGATGCATTTGGAAATTGATCCTATGTGGAAGATTGTTGATAATTTACCATATGCACATAAAACTGAAATTTTTTTACGGGCCATTATATCTAACAATTCAATTTCACAAGCCCCAAGGGCTAGCTCAACCGGTCAAATCAGTACCTCATCATACGGGAGGTCATAGAGTCAATTCTACCCAAAAGCCCTTGGGGTCAGGTCAATACATAGGAGGAGGCCCCCTTCAAGGTCGATCTACCCAGAATTACTATAGACGTAGCAGCTACCCAACGATAAAGGTTGCCCATGAGCCACCGGGAAAAAAAACAAAAAACAAACAATTCAATTTCATAATTTGACATGTTATCCCCTCTTTTAAATATCTCACAATAATTAATGGAAATCCTTCAAGATTTCTATGATTGTATTGAAATTCAGTTGGAAGAGATATTTCAAGAGAAGATAATTGTAAATAAGCTACTTTCTATAATTAGATTAGCAATTGTAAATGTTTTATTTGTACATACATACAGGAAACAAAATGCTTGCATGGGTACATTGGAAGTATGACTATACCTAGTCATGTTTCCTTCCATTTAGTTAAATTAGAAATAGATTAATTTAGATGAGATTATTTTATATTTATAATTATTTAATTATCCTTAATTTTAATAATAGAGTAATAAATCTGATTTTTTTTTCATCCCTTTCATTTGTTGACAAGAATGGCTTAAAACACATCAAAATCTAATGAACCGATTGATTGTCTTGCTTTTGCAAAACTTTTTCACATTGACAATTTTAAAAAAAAATCATGTATGAAGAAATTCCAAAGAATTTATATGGCTTGGCAATATTTGATTCACAAGTAATTTTTTAAAGCTAATTTTCACCACTCTTTCCCTCTAACATAAGTTTTAAGCGGATGCAATTGAGAAACTCATCACTTGCCAAGTTTTACTAAATAAGTAGATGGTGTTGAACATGGGCGATTTTGAAGATTCATGAGATAAATTATACAATTAATATTCTTTGACATATGCATTTTACAGGTTCATATTCATCCATTGTTAGTTGCTCTTTTCTTTAGTTTATTTCTTATTTCTATTTTGTTTCTTTTATAGGTATTCATTTAGTTGATTTTGGAAACTGTTATGGAATCAGCTCACAAAAAGATAGAAAAGATAGATCAACGCCTTAGAATTCAGCCTCTTCGAGGGGGGCAACCTCCTTTACATTACACAAATGAATGATTCTTTGATTATTCAAATGAAAAAATCTCCTTCCTATATATAGGAGTCTAGGGAGTGACAATATAACCTAGCCGACCTAACAATAATAATATAAAGTCACAAAAATAACAATAGAGGGATTCTGTGAGGCACAGTAATAACAATATGGGGCCAATAGGGCCACAACAATATTAATAAGAGATACAACTACAATAATAATTGGGTAATAATTCGTATTATAGGGACCTAACATGCCCCTAGATGCTTATGTATAAAATTCTCATCCTCCCATGTGGAATCTTCAACGGATAAGTTCTTCCACTTTATGAGATACTCCGAAATTGATTGATTTCATAGTTGTCGAGTTCTTGTTTCTGTGATTTCTTCCAGTTCCAATATAATTTTCCTTCCTCATCAAGTTCTTGAAATATTGGTTGAACTGGGAGCTTTTCGCCTATAACCTTCTTTAAACATGAAACATGGAAATCTGGGTGCACTCGAGAACCTGCAGGAAGCTCCAATTTGTATGCCATAGTACCAATCTTTTGCAACACCTTGTATGGACCATAATACTTTGGTGATAATTTATTATCCTTCTTAGCTTGCTTGAGGGACATTGTGTTGGCATTATGATACATATGTTGTACTTGATGGCAACCCACTCATCTCAGATGATAAATCATAGTGCAGCAAAGTTCACGCACTTTCATGCAAAGAAAAGTTTCCTTCATGTAGAGAAAAGTTCACGCACTTTTATGCAGAGAAAAGTTTATTTCATGTAGAGAAAAGTTCACGCACGTTTATGCAGAGAAAAGTTTATTTCATGTGGAGAAATATTCACGAACTTTCATGCAGATAAAAGTTTATTTCATGTGGAGGAAAGTTCACGGACTTTCATGGTTGGTTCATGGTATTAGTTCGACAGTTTTTGATCCTATGGTTTTGGTCCATGGTATTGCATCCAAAAGTGTTGATCCCAAGTATTTTGTTCATGGTATTGTGTTATTATTGTTTTGGACCGTGGTATTGTGAAAGGCCTAATACTATAAAAGAGGAAGGAGATCATTTGGCAAAGCATCATCTGAATTGTTATTGAATATTTGATAAAGTGCTAGATCTGGAATACTGGTAATTGGGTTATGGTGCAGATCTGGATCTGAATGAACGAGGAACCTTAGCGCAAAGAGAATAAGTTCTATTGATGGGTCATAATCTTTAAGCTTGAATGATAGTATCTTTGTATGATTTTGATCTGTTATATGTGGTGCTTACTTGATCTATAAATCAAATAATCTGGGTTAATTAGTGTTTGAATATCTGAAAGCGCGAATTATCCTTTATAGATCTGTATGCAGGTTTTAGGTTATTAAAGCAGCGTATGTATTTTGAGTTGTGATCTAGCTACTTCTATTCATTGCTGCAGTGTTCTGGGTTCAGATTTGGTGTGTGGTTACTGTTACTATGATTTTGATACAGGTGTCAGAGAAGTGTCTACTTGATTCAATGCTAATTGGTGAAAAGGAGATTGTTTGATGCAGAAATTCTTGATGATTGATTGATGTTCATGGATCCAGTCTGAAAATTTATGAAACATGGTCCGTGGAAGAAAGAGAAAGTTGTAGCCTTCTGTAGGCCAGCACCTACGTACTAGTATCTTGGCTAGTGCAAGAGCTAAGGGGGTTGTAGCTCCCTTCCAGGAGAAACTGGAAAACGAGAGAGGGTTGTAGCTCTCTGCAGGTTGCAGCGTGCGTACTGGTAAAGGACTACACCAATACAATTATAAAAAGAAGTTTCTAATTAAAGAGAAGATAGAGACGAATTGCAGCAGGTGGTTTTCACCCACATTGGGTTTCCACCTTATATCTTGTGTTCTTGTATGTGATTGTCTTCTTCTTTGTTTTACTATTTCTGGTTATTGGTTATTTGATTCTGATACACAGATTAATAATCAACATCTGAAAGATAAAGTAAATTATAAGTTTGCATAGTATATGCGGGTTTCCTTCTACATAGTTGCGGGTTTAATTAGTTGAAGTAGCATATATCATTTGGATTTGAAAAAGGAATATTTGACTTGATAATACTGATTCACCCCCCCCTCTCAGTATTATTTCCAATAATTGGTATCAGAGCAGGTCCTTCTGATGAAGCTTGATCGCTTGAAGGAAGATCCATCATCATGAGCAACTATGAGAGAGAAGCATCGATCATGCCACCGATTTTTGATGGGACAAACTTCATATATTGGAAGGTAAGCGTTACTGCCTATCTTCAATCTCTTGGTACAGAAGTCTGGGATATCATAGATACAGGGTACACTTTTTCATCAGCAACTCCTACAGATCCGGCTGAGAAGAAGAAATATGAAACAAATGCAAAGGCTGTCAACACTCTATTAGGATGTCTATCTCAATCAGAATTTGTCAAGGTTATGCAATATAAATCGACAAAAGAAATATGGGACAAGATTGTTCTGAGCTATGAAGGAGATGATCAGGTAAAACGAGCAAAACTTCAAACCCTTAGAATTTAGTATGAAAATCTCAGAATGCACAATGATGAAAGTGTGGCTAACTATTTCCTTCATGTAGATGAGATTGTTATTTGTATGAAAAACTTGGGTGAAGAAATAAAAGAGGCTGTTGTAGTTGAAAAAGTTCTAAGATCTTTGTCCCCTAGGTTTGAATCTAAAGTTTCTGCAATAGAATAAAAGGAGAATCTGCGAAACCTTACCATGTCACAGCTACACGGAATTCTAACTGCTTATGAAATGAGGAAAGGAGGAGCATTAGACAGGAGACAAGTTGCCTTCAAGGCTTCAGGCAAAGGAGACTACTATGAGTCAAGACACGTGTCAGAAGAAGAAGAAGAATCAAATTTTGTTGAAAACCTTCAACGAGGGGCTGGAAGATTCCTAGGTAAGTTACGTTTCAAATGCTTTGCTTGTGGAAGAGTCGGTCATTATGCTGCTAAATGTCCTCATAAGGATAAGATTGACAAGGGGAAGGAACTTGTCAGATGGAACAAGAAACAAAATGTAACTAAGAAAAGTTATTACACTCATGAAGATAGTGATGGAATTTCAAATAGTGATGAAGATGAACAAGGTAATAATTATAAACTTTTAATGGCTTTTGAGGATGATGACTACATGGATGCTACAGATGAAGAAGGTCTTTGTGAAGAGATTTCTAATCTCAAAATATGTTTAGAGGAGAAGAATGTGATCATCGATTCTCTTCAATTCCAACTTGCTGAAAAAGAAAAACTTCTTGAAAAGTTAGAATGTGAAATTGTTGGTCTTAGAAAAGAGATTGAGAAAACAAAAGCTCTTAATCCTAAATTTGTTAAAGGATCTGAAACTCTGGATGAGATTATCAATGTGCAGCGCTCTCCACTAACCAGGATAGGTCTGGGATATAATGGAGAAGCATCTCAAGCATCCACCTCCAAAAGTTATCTTGATTTAGCAAGGAGGAGCAAGCAAAGGCCTAATAGAAATCATCAGGTAAATTAGGGGCAGTTTACCTCAAGAATGAACAAAGGCTATCAAGAAAATCAGGGGCAATCTACTTTAAGGATAAACAAAAGCCACAATCAGCCATAGGTAAAATCTTCTCAATTTTCCTCAAGAATGGATTACAATAGAAACTACAATCATTTGGCTGGTAGATTTGATAATCACATGAGTTTCTTCAATGGCCAATGTTTCTCTTGCCATAACTTTGGCCACAAAGCAGATCAATGTGTTGCCTATAAGACAATCATGACTAGAGAAGCTAAAAAATAAACAAGTATGACTGGAATCACGAAAAGGACCTATAACAACTTTTCCACCCTTGAAAATGAAATTGAATGTTCTATTTGTAATAACTTCAATCATGAAGATTCTGAATGCAGAAGCAGGTTTTGGAAGACAAATCAGAAGGAACAAACTATGGAGCAATAAAAAGGTGTCTTTGTAACTCCTAATTACCTGACATTAATTGTCAACCCAGGGACGCCATTTTATTTCAAGAGTGTACTCAGTCTGAGGCGGCTATTTACTCAAGAGTAATGTTTAGTAGTACAGCGTTCAGAAAATACAAGAGTAAACGGATGCTAAACTTAAATTACTTCAAAAGGATAAAATCACACAAGGCAGCTTATCAGTCAAGGGTGCGAAAGCGATAACCCATCCCTCTAGAAACTAATGGAAAGGGAATTAGAGCATGGACCATAGTTCTGGGAGCTAGGCAGCGACTGCTGAGGCTCACTACAGCCTTAGACCTTCTCTCACACCAAAGCAGCAAATGCAAGTAAATGGAACGGCATAAAGTAAAATAGAACAACAAATAGGAAATGGAACAACAAGTCTAAAATGGAACGACCGTAAATGGAACAACAAACTAGAATTAAAGGAATCTGAACAGCAAACTTTAATTAATGGAAATGAACAACAGCAAAGCCAAATTAATAGCAATCTTTACTCTAATGATAAATCAAACGACACAAGGAAATAGAACAGCATTGATTAATGATGGAATATGAAACAATGTTGGAAAGTCAAATATAAATACACACGGCACACGTTAATAGTAATCTAATATGGTAATCCAATTATCAGTCTTAGTTATAAAGAATACGACTATATTTGGTAATGGAACATCAACGTTCATAGATTCAACAATTGCAAGGAAATATAATTTCTAAGATGAAAATAATACCAATGGTCAAATGTTACAACAAAGGCACTCCATAATTGAATAGCAACGGTATCTTGTAAAAACCATTTATATTAGCACTTAAAGAAACAGCAATGTGTTGCAAAATCGATATGATATTTTTGTCTCAGAAAATGAGATTACGTGTCAGAGTTGTGATGTAAAATAATATAACATACGAGATTACCAAATAAAATGGATAAGAAAACCATGCATAAAATGAAAGAATATAATATACAGTAGCAGCAGCAGCGTACTCCACCAAAGGTTGGGCCCTTAGTCGCCAGAGGATGCTGTTGGGTTTCTTCAGATGAAAAGAATGTACAACAACCCTTTTATTTATTCGTCCTCAAATTGTGAAATCATTACAACAGCTAAAGCTTTGAGAATTACAATGGTAATGCAACAATCCCTATCCTATCATGAATAATCTATCATCATTCTTGAATCTCCAATTCTGAATCCTCAATTCTCCATCCCCAAAGTCATCCTGAAGTCATCCTGAAGTCATCACATCTTTGATCTCTGTTTTCATTTAAATAGAGAGATCAGAGAGAAGTTACAATAAAGATAAGTACAACATGATTTGTATTACATAATTGAATTGTTTCCAACCAATTGATCAACAATAAGATATATTTCTATTCATCTCTCAACAAGAGCAAGACGAATTTGGCTTTGCAGCTGAGATTTGGAGGACGGCCGCAACAACAAATCTGAGAAAATCATGCTCAAAGAACCCTGCGTTTCTCTCAGTACAGGCTGAATTTGGGCAAACCATTCTTTAATAAGGTTAATTGGGTCCATTCTGGACAAAACCCATGTTCCCGATTTTCCATATTCTTCTCCATTTGCTCAGAATCGCAACCGCAAAACTGTCACTCCTTATTCCAGCGCATTTCTGAGTTGGCGCTTTTAAAAATCAAATCTTCAATCTGAAAATTATCTTGGAGGCTAAAAATAGTAAATAATGTTATAACCAACTTATTAAAACTATCATTGATAAAATAATTCATAATCATGAATTTATTAGAAATAAAGGAGAATAAATAATATTCATTCATAAGAGCATAAATCATTTATAAAATGGATTTAAATGATAAATTATAACAAATGATATAATAGAGAAGAGTAAAAATGGATGAAATAAGTGTTACAAAGTGGTCGTATTCACGGCCCAACACACCCCCACACTCAATATGTTGCATGTCCTCATGCAACCCAAAGACAAAAACCCATGTGTTAACCAAGCAATAAAAAAAAATATGTTCATCTCAGCTCATGAAATGGATAGAACAAATGAATTCTTCCTCACTTAATGAATATTCAATTTTAGCAATCTTGATGAAGGCATAACAATGAAGTTGCAGCAAAATATGATATAAATAACAACAACCTTTATTAACCATTTTCCCAAAAACTACAAACCAAGTTTTGTTGAAATGTTGCAAGTAGATTTGTAATATATGAATGCTTTTATGATCCAAAAATTAGATCGTTTTGATGTACGGATCATGAGATATAAACAAAATAGTTGTAGGTGAAAGTGTATGATTTCCGAAATTTTATGAACCAATATAACTTGAAATGATCTGGGTTTGTGTATTTTAATGATACATCTATGTTATCCAGAAATCACAAGAAGTAAATTCATAGTCTTAAAAATATTAGGGAAATCAAGTTCTGCACTGAAATTATATGCCTTAAATGAGAAAGAAAGCAAAAAAAAACATCCATCATGCGTAGCAATTCCTCCCCCTCTCTAAAAAATTAGCATGGCCTCATGCGATGCTAGAAAACAAATAGAGGCGGTTGCTACCAGCTGTTGAATTCTATGCTTGGTGTAAAACAACATGGAATAAGGGAGGTGTTGAGAATGAATAAGAAGATAAATGGATGATAAAGAATATGAATGACATGGTCATAAAAAAAAATGAATGAAAGCGACACTTCCCCAAACCAAAAGATGATATGCCGCTGAAAAATGGGAAGTGGTAAAAACTATGAAATGAAGGATGATAAATAATGCTCAAAATTGATTTTCATGAAATTCTTCTAAATTCACAATAAATCAGAAAATTATGCTATTTTACCTCAAGTTTTACCTCCAAAAGAAAAATGTGGAATGACATATATGTATTGGCAGTTGTTGAAGCTGATGTAGGCAAATTTGGTGCTGAAAGTGATGCAAAAGGTGGAACCCAGGTAAGCACATAATGTCTGAAGAATTGTTCATATTCGCAAGTTGCTCGAGTCACTTCTGTTAGTTGCAATAGTGTGGTCATGATGTGAATAGAATTTCCCCTACATACTTGTTGTTCTCCTGTAAACATATCACTATTTTGCATACAATGTTCTTGAGTCCATAGTGTTAGTTTTAAATAGAAATAGATTAAGAGGCATGCAAAAATTTCAATCATAAAAAATTATCAAATCAACAAGTAATGGCAGAGTGCAGTAATCATATCACATGCAATCCCATAATGCATACATTCCCCCATCCAATTGGAAAAGGAATTCCATGACCATAAAGCATATGAGAGGTGTTGTGCTGACGGCAAGGTAAGGGAATGAACAATACATCAGTAGAGTACACAAATCAATGATAGGACGACAAGAGTTATGGTTATAATGAGAGCAGAGTGTATAAAGATAGTTATGAATAAAAGATAGGACACTTTGGATTGATGATAAGTTATGTGAAAATAAAAAGAACGAGAATATGCCAAAAAGATGCTTTGCTGACTGTATTCTAGCTTAAAAATGATGTGATTGATCAGAAAACAATTTATCATGCATAAAAGTTCAAAATAGGGATAAAAATTAAGGAAATAACTTCTTTGATAAAAAGAAAAAATAAGAAAAGGGTATTATAGTAATAATTGACAATAAGATATAACTTCAATACCATAAGTAGAGCCTCTGCTGCCAGCAAACGTCCATAGCCTCGACAGGGTTGCTTGTTAACCCGTATGAGCCAGGATCCTCAATTTATAAATGGAGAGTTTTAGTGCTGTTCTACAGAAGAGATCAGTGTGCTGGCGTGGTAAGCAGATAACCACACTGCCATTCACTAGGAGGTAGGAAAAGTGATCAGGTCAGCTCATGATGAGACCTCCTGTTCCAAGGATAAATTGGCTATTGAATGGATCATAACCCTGGTGTGGTGGCCATAATGGGAATGTCACTTTGTTATAGCCTTATGAACATGATAGGATGACTCGTACTAAGACCCCCTATCCTCCATTTGCGAACAAAATTTTGTTGTTATTACACATTTTTATGATAAAAAGAGGGAGGCTCAGTACTCCTTAAGACCAGGGATGGCGGAAGAAGTTGAACATGTCAATAGAAAAAAAAATACCCATAATCTCATTTATTACAAACGGAGCAGATTATAAGCAGGAAGGGTGGAACCAGCATGGTATTAAGATGATCAATCAATATCATGTTCAACAAAAAACAATGCAGTAAAGTAATATATAAATAATTGTGTCCTTTTGAAAATAAACTATCATCAAGGAGTTGTCATGTTTAAAGATCATAACGTGAATGATATTAACTCGCTTCAATAGAGTCCATAATTCTTGTCCTCATAAAAATAGTGTTCTTCATGCCACGAAAGGGAATCAATAAAATGTGGTTGAGATGAATTAGGAATAATCCCACAAGAGAAAGGAAGGGTTTCTCTCAAAAATACTCTCAAAGTGTTGCTTTTTTGAAGCAACAACAAAAACACTCAAAAAGAAAGTGGTGTTCTGTGTAGGGAACAACAAAGAAAATGCATACCAAAAAAGCAAAAATACACACAAAAAAACGTGAAAATGCAAATGCCGTTCCTTTCACACATAAAATTTCTTTCAAAAATCACTCGTCCATAAATCGACCTTTTTTATTTTCCCAAGACCTGAAAAAACGAGTGTCTACCTGCAATAAAACATTAAATCGTGGAGAAAGAGAGGTGATCGGGCTCCCCTAATCCAAGAATTATGCAAAAAAGAACAAGTAGTTACTCTGTATAACAAATCCATTGAGAAAATAACAAAACAAAATTTATCTGTCACTTGCAGGAGAGCAGTGGCCAATCATGCTAACTTGGAGTGTTTTAGTCACAACTTTTTTTTCATCGAAATTGAGTGATTCAAAAGCCAAATGAGAGCTAATTCAATTTTTTATCTCCAGTAGAAACATGTTTTAAAAATTCAATGAAATGATATTTCAATTTTAGTTAGAACAACCTGCATAACATAGTCATTTTCGATTACCCAGCTTAGACCAATAGTTGATATTTCAAGCATACATTTTTCGTTTGTTGTCGGATTCGAATGATTCAAATTTGAAATGAAAGTAGATTCATTTATTTATCTCCAATAGAAACATATTTTTAGGAAAAGAAGAATTGGTAGGTCAAATACTGTAAAGAACAGCCGGAAAGATAGAGTTTTAAGAGTGCAGATTTACGATAGACAATTAGTATTTGGATCATAACTTCCCAATACGATATAAAAAATCAGTGATTACAATTGCATTGTAAACTAGATTCATAGGGGAATCTACCATTGAAACAGGTTTTAAAAATTCATTCATTTAGGCTTCCAAAAACTGACTGTCCCCACTTTGTTCCTGAGCTGCCCGCTAGACATCCGGTCAATGTTTTGGTTCTAACTTTTTCGTTTCAAATCCAAATTGAGTGATTAAAATTGAGTTGGAAAGTAGACATAAAGGGATATTTAGGATAGAAGCAGGTTTTAAAAATATTCACTTTTGGTCCCTCAAAACATGACTGTCCCGACTATTTTTCCAGAAATTCCATCAAGCCCGCAAGTCAAAAAAATGATATTCAAACATTTTTTCATATTGATGATAAAAATGAATATAAGTGTTTGTAGAATTTTTATTTCTATTATAAATCATCTACATACACAAATGAATTAAAAAAATCATTACCAATGTTGATTTGCATAACATGTTGCGACAAAAACAACTAGTTTTACATAAAAAAACAAAATGCATTTATTTATTCCCTTATTTATTTTATTTTCTACACTAACC